>JARKIB010000381.1:0-121280 GCA_029378385.1 Mycena metata | reverse complement strand
CAAACGCCGTCGCAGGCCTTTAGGGACGATATCATGACCCGTCTTGGGAGTAGCACTGGCTCAGGCGGGGAAACGCTGCCATTCGAACCAGCGCCCGATCATCCAAAGCGCTAAGCGCCTGCAGGATGTGATAGACGCGACTGCCACGGTCCTTACTACGCTAGCACTGACAGTCAATGGCGAGCTGAGAAGTGCAGGCAACGGCCCCGTAGGCGCCAAATATTTGACGGAGCACCGAGACGGTTTATGGAGGAGGTTTCGAGACTGTACAGGGCATTAGGAGAGGACGTAACCGCGGACGGCGGTAGCCCTAAGACACCCAAATTCAACCCACCTCGTAGTTGATTTAAAATAGCGGTCGTAGGCTGTAAGGAGGGTTGGATAATGCGGAAAGCGTCATTCCTGCATTGAACTTGGCTGAACCGTGACTGTGACCCAGAACATTAAAAAATCCGGAGGGATTGCTTGAGCCACCGATCGGTTGTATCAGGGGAAAGAATCGCTCGTGCCAGCTCCAGTTTGAAATTTGAGGTTGAGCGCGCGAGGATGTGGGATGGAAATGATTTCTATTATGGTAAAATTAAGTGTGTAGATACGAATATTATAAGTGCGGGTTCATGATAATTCATCAGATCCATTTGCAGGCAGGTTGGTTGGACACGTACTACACTAACTCAACAAAAGAAATGTCCGATGCGTTTTCGACAACGAAGACAGATCTGGACCTGAATCACAATGTCAGATCGTCGAGAAACAAATATTAACCTCACACGCACTCTGATCGAATCAAAATATCTTGATCCGTACTCACGATGCCGGAAACAATGAAATCCGCGGTAATCGACTCTTTCAATTATTTTTTTCAGGACCGTGTGAAAGGCCCAGATTGTAGACTGATGAGAGTAGTAATTTATTCAAGTCAAATTGAGGGAAAATATACAGGGGTTCGGATGCTATGGAACCCGCAAAGTGGTCAAAAACAACAAAAATCGGCCAAAATCGACCGAAAACCGTCGAAAACGGCGAAAATGGCCCTTTTGCTGGAAAAATAGATATCCGCTGACACGAGCGGAGCGAGGGTTCAGCCGCCCCGTGGCACATTGTTGGCTGTATATTTTCCATAATTCAACTTGGGAAGTGAAGAGGAGATGTGAGGGTATCATATGGGAAACTCAGCTTACCGCAGAGCAAGTCGTTGGGCAAGTCGAAAAATTAGGTTCTTCGGTTTTTGGCGTTCATTCATTCATATTTCTATATACACCTTATCTGGCCCGAGGGCTACGAGGCAGTACTCTACATAGGTAGGTAGGGGTCTTGTAGTAATAATTGTATGGAGGTTGTATGGCACTTTTGTATCTAGAGGAATTTGCATTCGGATGATGGCGGATCAGGAAGTATTGATGAATCTAAGTGATGCGATATGGTCGGCTCATTCACCTCAACAATCTGACATCTTGGTTGTGCCAAAATGTATAGTGGTTGTCGAGAAAAAGGCGAAAACCAATCGGACATTTCTTTTGTTGAGTCAGTGTATTACAGGTCGCGGGGCAGCATGCCGCGCTGTAAAGTGCGGCCTGACCGGCCCAGTCCCCACAGAAAGTGAGATTGATGATATTGTGAGCTGAGAAGAATTGGTTCATGTTGCAGTTGGTATTGGAGAAGTTGGCCGCCGGAACCCCCCTCTATGAATGAGCTTTTGAACCATCATCAAATTCTGATTATTTACCCAGTTACCGGTGTTCACTGCCGCACCTCCCGCCCTCACGTCGGCAGGCACGTTGCCCGCAGCACGGGGCCAGAACCACACGCTGATAAATGCGGGTGTGCGCTCAATTGCGTACCTATACAAGTATCGATGAGGCAAATATACCTGACAACTCGGGTAACATACCATCCACCGCCAGCGGCAGTGAAGTAGGGCCGAAGCTAGGAGGGGTCCCAACGTTGACGCCGCAGCCTGAATTTCCCGCGATGTTAACATCGCAATCGGTCAAAAGAGTAGTTCTACAGAGCGTTAGGTTGATACCGAAATCTGAAACAAACTTGAGGACGAACCCAGTCTGAACCCGGTTGGACATTGTGCATCCTGGATTGGTATGGAGAGTAATCTGGTTCGGTCCATGATCATTGACTCCTTCCTGTGTCCAGAATGAACACAGAAGTGTTACATTAGGCTGCGGGGACGTACGATGATGTCTACTCCTCCCTAGGAAGAAAATTAACGGTGACGATTGGATCATGAAATGTAAGAACGTACACCAGCCGGCCAAGTGGCCTCGTTGGTTTCCCATCTGCGCAAATTGTCAGGCTAAGATACCACGTCCAAAACGAGAAACAATTACACCGCTGGCCAGGTCCTGAGGGGATGTCAGCAAAAGAAGTCTAGCTGAATGAGATAATCATCACTGACCCGCAACCCTGAGGCCTGTGGACGATATCGAACCTAATTCTACATTAGCCACTTGGTGATATCACCGAAAAACATCTTGCACCGTCGTGTAGGCATTGTTGCTTCGGATCCGGACAGAGTTCCTCCCGACAGAGCTGGAATCACTGATGACCGTCTTCGAGTCGGCACGAAGAATGAAAGTGTCTCGAGTGGCGAATGTAAGGTTCTGGCTCTGTGCCGTCACTTTGTCGACATAGTTTCTGAGTAAAGAGTCAGTAATCGAAGACCGGAGGATGAATTTACCGACACTCGAGAGTCGAGTCGACCGTGGGTTAGGTCCGAGATGGCCTCGAATTTGAATGCATTATAAAAGCCTGCGCCGACGATATTCTCCGAGCGCGAGTAAGACGCGGCGAGGACAGACGAGAGGGATGAAGAAAGAGTAAAAATCGCGACCGCACTCTTCATGGTGAATAAAAGAAATTGGAAAACAAAAATGAGGGGTGAAGAGAGTGCGGGGAAAACACAGAAATAGAACGGGGAACTTGATTTAAGCAAGGGTTGTCCGTCCAGCTTTTGAAGCTCTCTCACACTTGCCGTACAAAAGTGAGATCATTTCCGGTCGCCAACGGGGCACAAGTCGTTTTATCTTGGAAACGTCATATGATCAAACCCATTAAATCCGGAAGTCCATAGGTCTTACCGTTCAAAGAGAGACCATCCCAAATGACTACAGCGACCTGCAGTTCTTGTTCAAGCGCAGTTGGGTTCCCGGAGAGCCAGAAAGAGCAGAGTCTCTTTGTGCTACTTGAGCATTGCTTGCAATTGGCCGGTCTGCCGGCGGCGCACAAGGGCTGTAATATGCCCGGACCGGCAACGCCGGTCAGATGCACTGAAATCCAGTGAAGTCCCACCGAACTTCCACTGTATTCCAATGAATTACAGTGTATATCCCTCCACCCACTGAGAATCCAAAAATGTACGGTGAATTCCGATGAATCCGAGCGAAGGTGCAATGAAATAAGAGAAAAAAAATGGACTCACCCGCTGCGACAGTACAAAAATCAGTCTCGGTTCTACCACAGAAGTCACGCTCACACATTGTGGTGAAGATCAAAAAATCTGCTGTTAGTGCATATTTTTGCTGCCGAAGTCCGGTGGAATTCGGTGGAATTCACCGAAGTCGAGTGAATTCAAGCCCAATACAATCTCTGAGTTCCAGCATTGAATTATTCCAACTTAGACACGGTAGTTAAGGTATAACTTGCAGGAAAAACACTGTGAAGTCCCGGTGAACAGTCTCTATGTGAAGGGAAAACACATACCTATTCAGTGAAGTACGGCGGATTTTGCCGAGAGTGATTGGACATCACTTTCAAACGCGCGATCAACGGCGGACACGGCGTAGCCAATGAACATCGCCGAATGAAAGGTTGCATCATAGCGAACATCGCCGAACGACGATTGCATCAATGATGTTCATTGTTTTCCGATGAAACCCGATGTACGCCGATGTACACCGATGTACGTTCAGGGTCCGGGCATATAACTCCACAAGGGTCCTATCACTTACATCGCGATTCGGCTAGGTAGAAGCAGGATCGACCTTGTTTCGCAGGCAACGACGCAACGACTGCGGTAACTCCGTCCGATGAGCACCACTTGCCTAGGAACGGAAGGGTCGGAATGAACAAGTGAAGACGGTTGAAAACCACCCTCGACGGGCGCTTTTCAGGGGAATGCGGTCAACAAGGGTCGATGAGCGAAACTGTGACCGAAATCTCCATGGATGGTGTCCACAGTTAAACGTTGAAAGCCTGTTCGTGAACATACGTCGCTAGAAGTACCCGTGGTAGCGCTAGCACATCCGAGCCTTGAGGGTTTAAGCGATGAAGACTGAGTTGACCGAGTTCCGGGACTAGCTTGGGACCAGGGAAATAAATCTCCCGCGCAGAGAAGGATGTACTAAGCTACGTTGACGACCGGTAGGTAGGTAGATCCCAAGACAATTGTTGGGTAGTTGTCTGGTTTTGCGGAAATTCCGTGAAACGGTTTGGCCCAAGGTTGGGTGACACTGCTTTGCAGCCCGCAGCGTTGACTTGTCAACATTCCGCCGCTCGCCCCTGTCCCGATTTGGTAATTTGATGTCGGTAGGAATCGCGGATCGGCGAAGTTCGATAGTGAAGGCGGCCCGAGACAGCACCAAGTAAAGAAAATTTGAAAGCTTTTGCCTCAAGACGTGGTGCTAGGCGGAATATTAATGGTATTCACTCAGGCCCCCCTCCTTCCACCTAATGGCATGTCCACATCGTTAATTCGCCTTTTTCAGCTCAAATGATTACTAAAGCCCGGGGGAGGACCCCGTGGACCCCCTGCGCACCCCGCAGGGTCCACTCCGTGATGCAGCGCTCGCCGCCGGGCCCGCTACACGGAGTGCAAGGCAAAATATTTTTATGCACGTGAAGCGAGCTTACGGAGTCGAACGAGTGACCGCCAAAACGTAGATGACCCAAAACGGAACCTGCCAGCCACAACAGGACCCTTGTTTATCGCTTGTAGGTCGAATACAATGTTCGGATAAAATTTTGGATTTGAGGCCTCGAGGTCGGAGGAAAGTTCGGATAAATTTCACGTCTGGGCCACGTACCTCGAAGGCAAAATTCGGATAGCGCGAAATTTTTGAAGAAGGTCGGATAAAAGGGCTTTGAACCGGTCCGAAAGATACGTAGCAAGCTGTCCATCGTTGAAGAGTCGGGAGAAGCTTGATGTACTAAGTGGCGTTGCTATGTGGAAGTAGCGAGTCTCAAATTGATTTCTTCTCGCGCGACGCATCCTCAGACTGCACACATGTTCGACGAAGACTTGCTTGCCAGCTAATGGATCTCACGCGGCCGTAGATATGAAAATGTACCGGTAGAGGTTGTTGCGGCGCGTCGTTGCATTCTACAAATTCCAGCTGCAGTCCAGCTCCCACTCAAGACCATTGCTTTGCTCCTCTCCTTTGACCTTCCGCCGTTATGCAGCGACGAACCTATGGATATAGATGTCAAGGTTTACGCAGCATCGGAGTAGTACCACGGGTGTTTAGAACATTTTTTTTCGGAAATTTAAGCTCAGAAGCAAAGTTCGGATAAAAATTTGTCTGAGCACCTGCCGGAGGCAGAATTCGGATAAAATTTCGGCCGCGGCCGCGACCTAAAGTTCGGATAAAATTTTCAAAACAGGTGAAATCGGTATCCGACCTACAAGCGATAAACAAGGGTCCTGCCACAACCATTACCTTTCAGCGATGAGGCTGATGAGTGAGGGGAAATCAAGCCTTCTCGGCTGCCTGCCGTTGTTCAAGACACGGCTTAACTTGCCGACATCATTAACTTGCCGACATCAAAGTCCGCCGAGCCTGCCGACATCAAATCCCCAAATCGGGACAGGGGCGAGCGGCGGAATTCGAACAGTGGCAGCGTTGTCGATCGCAGGGGATTGCCGTTGGTGAAAATCGACGTTGCTGCGCGCCCTTGGGGCCTGGGCAGGGAAGTCGGGATCGGCAGGCGGGATAAAGCTGAGCTGAGCTTGAATCACAAAATAGAGCACAAGCAACAATGAGAATCAACTGCGAGTTCGGGACAGGTCGAGTTGCGGGCCGACAGGCGGCGGCCCCTGGGCGGCCCAGGCGGGACAATCCTTAAAGTTAAACGGCAATCACTTGCTGATGCTGATGGTATCAACTCTTTCGCCGGCGGCCGATGCATCTCTAAGTGGCAGCCATCAATCACACCGGCAATCACGAAATTTCGGATGAGATGAGTCAAATTAGGATTAGTTGGGCCTGAAATTTGAGCTGATTCTCTAAGTTTCGTAAAAGAATTCACGTGTGCTGAAAGTCAAAGAAAAGTCTTTATATTCAACTCGAGTGAAACTTTAATAGCAGTCAAAGTTTCAGTTTACAAATAGGGCAAGCTGAAATCCTGTTGCGAAACTAGAGGTATCGCCATGGGAAAAAATGCAGCTGAAACTAATATGAAATTCAGCATTTCAGGTGTGCTTTCAGTGCAGCTGAAACTCAAAGTTTCAGCTGCAGTTTCGATCCTCTCGAGACGCAAAGTTTCGACTTCAATTTCACCTCGCCTAAAATCAAAGTCGAAACTTTACATTTCGAGCGAGGTGAAGTTTGGTCCGCGGACCGTCCGACGACAGTCCACGGCTCATCGCCTGACCATCCGCTACCCGGGTCGGACCGTCCGCGACCAAACAATCGTGGGCCGAGCCCGTCATACTGAGGTGTAGTGTAGTTGCTGGAAGGAGGGTCCCGTTGGCGGCAGCGACAATGCGGGCATTGCAGCGTGCCGGGGAAAAGCAAATTTCTTCCTCAAGTACATGTTTTTTACTCTCCTTCTACTAGATCGCTGAGAGTTGCACGCGGGAATAGTGGTACAGAAGCGGAAGAATTGTTACTACAGTAAGGAAGTTAAGAAAGGTCGTCTGCAAAGTAAGTTTTAAACTCAACTGAAAACAGATATAGCGCAAACCGGGAAGTATTAGTGTTGTGTCAGGTCGACTAGACTGTGGGGATGGCTCAGTGGGCATAATCTGCAGCATTTCAATTTGTAGGCAATGGTCCCACAGTATTGTGCTTTAAGTTGAATAAGTGGAAAGGAACACAGGAAGCCCGATTGTTCGCGGATTGAATTAACCAGAGCAGGGCCGCGCACGCGGCAAGCGTTTGGGGCGGGGCGGCTCTGTCGGAAAAGGGAGGTCAGCATTGGATCGAGCAAGAGAGGAAGCAATGAAGAGGAAGATCGAAAAGCCAAATGGAGAACAGAAGAAGAGGAGAGATAAGAGAATAGAATAAAATAAAATATGAGCGGTGATGCTCGCAAGCATCATCCCCACACTCTAATTCGCAACGAGGGTGAAGAAAATTTCGGGAGGCGACGTCGAAGCTCTACGCGCCGGCGGTAGTACAAGCGCTAAGCCGCGTGAGCCCCACACAACGAGAACGAATCTTGCGAAACTCCAAATTAAAGTCACGGCCCACCTCCAACCTCCACTCCGACCCTCTAATCTGCACACAAGCAGCGCAAAAAAGGGGGGAGGTGATGTCTGTGGACCCCACCCCAGTCGTAGGAGAAGGTCTAACACACCATCACAATGATTTCTGAGGCTCTGACTCTGAGAACTCAGCAAGGTCTTCCCACCTGCCCCCACCGCCGACCACCCAGAAAGAAAATAAACAAATGCGCTCCAACGCACAAACGCGCGCGGTGGCGACGTCCCACAAGGGTACGAACGACGTCCTGGGAGGCCCAAGCTCCAGGCAGAACGCCCAGCGAGAACGAGGGCGCCAAATCCGCCCCCGCCTGATGCTCGGGGGGGGGGGGGGTTGTTGTATTATACTCATCAGGTCCACAATATGAACGACGAGTTTACGGAAGATATACATGTGGCGCGATACCAAGGCTCCAGATCACGACGAACAGGACGCAACACGGGGAGCCCATGCCTGGGCATCGAAGGTTGGTGGTGGTACGCCCGTAGCCGCGCTCAATGTCGAGGACAAGATCGGCTGCTGTGCCGCCCGCATCCCCCACCCCAAAATCCCAAGTTCGCGCCAACACACAAACACGCGCGGGGTAAACCGTCCCGTACACGCACGAGCGACGTCCTGCAGTCGCTAAGCCCAATACGCCACAGCTTGGGAGAACGACGAAGGCCCGGGTCCAACGCCCAGCGCGGCCTCAAGCACGCAATTCTCCACGAGAAGCTTGAAGTGGCCATGGGCAGGAATCGAACACCGATAATGGTGGAAGGACAAAGTGGTGGCTGCCCTCGTTGTCGAGAATAAAAGTGTATACTCGGCCGCCCAGCCCGATCCCCACCTGAGAATTTGAAAACACCGAATTCGCGCCAACAGAGGAACGCACGCGGGGGTATGACGTCCTGAAGTCGCGAAGCCCCACGCGCAATACCGAGCGAGAAGGACGTGCACCAGATCTGCACCCCTCCTGACGCCCAGCGCGTCCTAACACCTCCTACTTCCACACAAACGGGGAGAAACGTGGGGGGCCGACGTTCACACACCCTACGCCGGTGGCTAAGCCGCAGCGGCACCCGGGAGAACCATCTGGGCATACCGACCTCGCCGCCCCGACCAGAAGAGATCCACATCGGCACAACGCGCAAACACCACCCACGCACAATCTCCCTCGCACACCATACCGACGACCGTGAAGGGTGTCGTGGTGGATGTCGAAGTCGGACGGAACATCGGCCGGAGATGAAATAAAGAAGAAAGGAAATTTGCCGAGTGCCCGGAAATGCGCACGAACGCGTTCACGCTCACACCGTCCACGCTGAGGAGCAGCAAGGAAAATACAAGATAGCGAAAAAGACGCCTCGCCTTCCGTTCTCAGGGAGGAAAATTCGCCGCCGACAGAAGTGCAGTGGGAACAAGGAACTGAGAGGAAAAAAAGGAATAGCGACGAAGGAGGACACAAGTACAGCGCGAACAGGGAACACCGTGCAGCCGACACAGCGCGCGCGGGCAAACCCATGCACGATGAAGGACGACAAGGGGATCGTCTCCGCCCCACGAAAGAAGAAGAACGCCGCAAATGAAAAACCCCAACGGAAGAAACAACTCACCCCTACCCTCCCCAACACAACTGCCAACAAGCTCTGTCCAGTCCGCAGCATACATCCCCAATCCGTGTCTGAAGGAGTTGAACGTCTGAACCCCCAAAAAAGTGCGGGGAACCGAGCACCAAAATTGCCGGTGGGTCCTTCTGCCGCCTATGTTATGCAAACACCGAAGCGGCACACATCGCAAAGCTAGGCTGTGGATGAGATAAGGGTCATCCAGTAGCTAAACCACACACCACACATGGCACCGGGGTCATCTTTGAATACGGTGGTGCGTTACAACACGGGCGTATTGCGCGCGGCCTTGCGGGAGTTCAGGGCGATGGCGGGGGTGGCGAGATTGGGCTTCAAAAAGCCGCTCATCGACTCGTGGACGCAGTCGACATGGGAGAAGAGGTTTCAGACAAAACCTTTAATCCAGAACTAGTTTCACGTCTCTTCAGTGACGCATTCGCAAGGCGCTGCATCGCGTGCGCGCCGGGTCTGCGGATTGTCTGCGGACCATCCGCAGACCATCCGATTGATGTTATCCACAGTCTGTTGAGATTCTGAGTGAAATATGCGAGGTCGCCGAGGTACATGTATACAGGAAACGATCTGGCAATGGGGGAAGACTTGGGAAGAGGCAAGAGTAGAAACGGCCCGGGACTGCGGCCCGTGGCGATTGATCGTCTGCCAGTTCGTCCGTAATCGGATTTTGTCTTTCTTCTCCTTCGGTCATGTCCTTTGTTTTCTCCTTCCACATCCAAATCGATATTTAGTCCTTGTACTCTTCTACAATCAACAGGGCCACTTGCTCCCGAGGCGCCAAGGCCCACCGGGCGACTCCGAGTCGGAACTCTCATTTGAAACATCGCTGGCGGTAAATTCCACCAGATTCCACCGGAGCACAAGTCCGATTCTTACCTCATCTAGGCAGACCCTTGCACGATCATCATCCACCACTGGATACTTGCAGACTGCCGGCCATCTACCCAGCATCTTCTTGATCCGCTGTCCGGAAACTTGAGTAGAACCAAAGCTGGTCTCCAGAAGAAAGGTTTTTCGGAGTTCTCTAGGCCTCATGTTTATTACGATTGCTACGATTGTGAACCACGCATCGCTGACGGCGGGCCATGAGTTTGTTTCTTTGATCATAATAGCTTCTCGGTGCATCTGTACTGACCTCAACCTCATGGATGGACCTCCCACAACCTTGGTCTCAACGTCCCCCTCACCTCACACGGAGTAGGGCTCTGTTCTCTTCATTAGATGTGCCCGAGTTATTCCTGGACTTCCCGGATACCCAGGTGTGAGCGGTCTCTCGTGTTCACCCGTTTCCTCTAATTAACGTCATTTCTAGTTGATACGACAATTTATCGCTCAGTCTGAACGCCATGCATTGCAGAGTGACTCAGAAGACTTCAGTGAGCTTACCAAACCCTGGTCTGAAGCTATCCTTTGAAACTGAACCTTTGAGTTTTCTTTCCTCCAGTTGACTTGGATTTTTCAACGCAACTGAACCTCACCCGCCCACCTTGTAACTTCTCGCACAAGCTGATCTTCGTTGAGATTCACTCCGTTGTCCACTCCTCACACTATTCTCAAATAGTACTGAGATTTATTCAAGGCATAGTCATCTGAACCGCGACGTGGATGTTCTAATGTAAGGTAGGTATATTCCGGCGCGGTCCCGTTAAGAACAGCCGGGGCCCGTACTACATACATGCGTCAATATGTATGCTACGGATACCTTCAATCTTCGACCACTTGAACACCTAACTGAACACTCCGCACCCCCCACAACTTCAAGTGCCAAAAAATAAAATACCGGCAAGTAAACTTGATTGAAGCATGTTCTTTCCTCGGAAATGGTTCACCTTCGTCCCAGATAAAACACATCCAAATCCAGCCATTACCTGTCTACATCGCTCATCATAGGTTAATACCGCCCTTCCAACCTCTTCGCCGACTACTATCCCCGACTCCTTCCATGCCGCCGTGAATACGCCGCATCGCAGATGAGGGCTTGATTGTCTTCATTAGATGTGCCCCAGTGTTCCTGAGATTTCCTGGGACCCGGATATAAGGTGTGAGTGGTTTCGGCGTCACTTATTTCGTCGGATTAAACCCTCATTTCGCGTTCCGGGTCCTTGGTGTTATGTAAGAAAATCATTGACATATGTAAACAATTTTGTTTTCATTTATTGAAGGCTCGTCTCACACGGATTGACTAGGAGGATTCTCTTCATTGGATGTACCCAAGTTTCTCCCGGGATTATCGGACTAGCGGCAGACCGTCGGCAGACGATCCGCGGACCAACTACCAGTGAGAACTGTCGCCGGATTTCGGAGAAAACTTTCTGTAGATGTAGATTGAATCTGAATTCAATCAGAATCAGTGAATGGCGCATAAAAATTATCACCGGATTGTGAAAGGATGAATGGTCTGCCGACTTCTGCAGATCGAAATTCAATTTTCGGAGCGGAACCGTGCCGCGTAATTCTAAAATGGCGGGCATTGTTAGCAGAGATGATGGGAATGGGGGAGAGTATGGTAGGCGGACTATAAGAGGTGGGTCTTTAGATCGATTTTTTAACTGAGGAGATGCCTAGAAGTCACAGCTCGAAGAGGATTATCAGCAGATTGTTTGCGGCCGATTTACAGCTCACCAGGAATTGGGGGACGAATTTCGGCCAATGGTAATTAAAAGAGAAGATTGACAGGATTGCGCGAAGATGGTGTCCAACTTGGTTGACCGATATTCCAAGTATCAAACCGCATGTGATTTGCGAGTGCAAGCAATCGATGACTACGTATGGTGTCCATATCAGCGGAATTCAGAAGGCACAGCTGAATCGGACGGACGTTCAAGTACGAATGAGCGCCAGCCAAATCTAGATCTAATGATTCCGAAGTCAGCGTAGAGTGGTAAAAAGAACCACAGCCATGCTAGAAATTCCGACCTCAGTCCGATTTGAATCGAGCTGAGTGCAAAATCAGGGCATCGAAGAAATGGTGAAAGCAGGGCGTGGCGGTTCATTTTGACACCCTATTACGAAGATTTACTGAGGAATTGAACCAAGGCGGATGGGAGTCCGAAGTCCCGCATAGCAACGAACTATTTGTTGAAGTGTTGAGGCGCCTTTAGGCAGAAGAATAGTCGGTCAACATGAAAATGAATAGAAAATAGAGCTGCATCGGCCTGAAAACGAGTTGAATATACCTACAAGTAAAACAAGAGAACACGACAAGTTGACCCAGTGCCCAACCGAATCAGATCTCCCGAAGAGAACCCTTGGGAGAGGAGGCGGCTGTGGGCGCCGAACTTCCGGGTGATTTTCGGTTGGTGAATTTGGCACCTGAATCGTTGGATTGTGCGCCGGGAGCGATGCCATCAGCGGAGCCTAAAAAGCTTCTGACGGACAGGCGTAATTTTATAAAGGGGGTGACAAGGACGCACGGTAAAATTGAACACCAAAATCTACCAAACCCTTCAAATCCTTGAGAACCGGTCTGTGAGCCAAAGGGTCGATTGCACCGTAGTAGTAGAAACCTCACAAAGACTTGAGTGAGCTCAATTAATTCGCGGCAGCACCGGATGCATCGCGCCAAGGTTGAAGCAAATGCACGGGTCGTTCGACTGGGAGAGAATAAAAGGGCGAGCGGCAGCATATACAACGGCGAGGCTTGACTGTAGCCGAAACCACAGAGAGATTTGGTAACACTTTGTATTCTTTGAGGCAAGCCGTGAGTCCGAGGAATCCCGATGAATGGATAATGAAATGGGTTGAGAGCCACGCAAGTTTGCACTAAACATCTGCCATGCAGTTTTTGAGCAGATGCCTCGAAGAAAAGTCGAAGCCGTAGATTGCAGCGAAACAGTTTGATTCAAGGAAGACTTTCGGGGGTTTGATAGTGCTCGCAGGTGGAAAGTCACTCGCGCAATGCACACTAGAGTCTCGACGAGGGGCGCGTTAGATGAGAGGCAGGAGCCGTTTGAGGAAAGCAAGTACAAGACAGGAGAACAAGGTGGTCTGAGTCATCTCCCAGTACAAGGGCCCCGGCGGCCGAATCGAAGGCCTGCGGACGACACGCAGATGATCCGATTGGTCGGTCAGAGGCGTGTCATCCGCGACTCCGGGCCGGTCTCTCAGACTCTCACCAAGACCACCGCTCTCGACAAGCAATCCACGGATATTTTGGCCTTTACTTCCGGTTATGCCTGCACTCACATTGGGAACCAAGACGAGAACGTGAAGGATCAATTTTGCGGAGAAACACCACCTGAACAAATTAACAAGCACTGGAGCCCTTTATGGGCACGGAGGGTGCTCAATGCAAACTCTTGGAATAACTGTTCTAAATGTATGTATCCCCTCCCCTGGGCTTCTCTTTTCTCCTCCTTGCCAGTCGCATTTTCCCCCATGAGCGGTATTGTGCATGCGACGCGTGTGAATCACATCTTGGATGGCCTTACTTCGAGGGTTGCGTTGCCTTCCACGCCCTTTCTCAATTTCAGAGTTCTCGCTGCTTGCTGACATTTTCCGTTTTCCAGGAACCTCGCCTCACATGCACGTTGAGCATATGTAGAGAGAACAATGAATCGATGGGCAGATACATGCCATCTCCTTATTTCTTGCGCTCTTTGCAATTGATTACCGTGAAGATCTGCCAGGAAAGGAAGTGGTCATATGGTGCGCACACGCGCAAGGACGTGGATGGTGAGGTGATGGACAATCCTCGTTGGAGCGGGTGGTGCATCAGGGCCAGCGGGCGATAAAAACCTCAAATTAACGTCCTCCACTCCTCGCCCGTTGCGTGCGAGTTTGACTCCGAAGCGCGTATGGCTATGGGCGACGGCACATGCGCATCGAGCCCCGTTTTTACGGTTCTACACCACCTTTATCCTCCGCCTGACGCTGGCGCGGACACCGAGTCATCTTGCGGGTGGTTTGCACGTAACGCGGGGAGTGCACCCGATCTCTTACTCACCGGCACGCTCTCCACGTCGATCTTACATGCCGCCTCCCTCGCCTTGTCCATGTCGCGCCGGTATCCACCTTACTGTTATCTGACTCAAACAAGGAGCGACTGGGCTGCTGGACAGCGCGATCCCAACACTCCCAATCCGACTCGTCGTACCGGAGCTCGCGCGGGTCTGCGCACAGGGGCGCCTCTTACACTTCACACTCCTCCCACGCGAGCTCGGTGTCGGGCTTTAGCTATACGTCGCGAAGCGCGGGGTCGTATGCGAGTGAGCACTCGCGTCATTCAGTCCTTCGCTTACCTCTTATTCAGACATTCCCGCAAACACCGGAACAACCTGGGCCAAAAAGAAATGGTTCCCCCTCCCCTTCCCACCGCCCTCAGCGGGACCAAGGACTGGACGAGCGGGGTGGGGCGCACACGTATGTTGCCGATGGGACAGAGTTTGTTGGCGGTTGTGCTTCGGAGGTTTGGGGGTGAGTGGCTTGTTTTGTTCTTGGGGATTTCTTGCGTTTTTGCGGCGGACGATTTGGGGGATTTGCGCCGACTTTGCATCGGCAAGGCGGAGATTTGGCCGTGCGGGTTTTGCGACGAGTTTACGTCGCGGACGTGGATATTCGACGCAGACGCAGGTACGGACGTCTTTGGTGGAGACGTCGTGGTTCCTCCACGCATCCGTTCGCGTTCGTCGGTCATCTTCGTTCGCGCAGTATTGCGTCGGCGGCGAATTTTCTTTCCCAAAAGGGAAGAACGACCACTCCCGTTCTTTTTTTTCTCATCTTTGTCTCCACCTCGCGCAGGCACGGATGCATCGCTTGCATTCCTGTGCTTCATGCCCGCCATGTGCGTTGTCTGCGTCGTGCGCATCAACTTTTTGCACTCGGGCTCTTCGTTTTGTTTTTATTCTATTTTACTTTGGCGGTGGTCGATATTCGCCGACGACATGTCCTCCATGTCTGTTCCTCGTAGGCGTTTGCGCGTCCAGTACATCGCTCGTGGCGGGGTTTTGAACTTTCCGATTTTTTGGGTGGAGGCGGTGGGGCATCCAAGGAGACGATTTTGTCCTGAACACTGAGCGCGGCTGGGTCTTAGCGCTCTTGCCACCACCAACGCTCTGTGCCCGTGCATAAGCTCCACGAGTTTGACTCGCCCTCGTCAAGAATTGGATGGTCGGGGACGGCGTGGGCGTCGGCGCGCGGCTGCAGAATTTCTCTTGCCGGTTCTCGCGCTGTAGTGGTCGCGGGGCTTAGTCTCTCCACGACGTCGTTCGTACGCATGTGAGATGCCTTGTGCGACGTGCGTTTGTACGTTGCCGCCGATTTAAATCTTCTTTTTTTCGTCGGGAAGGGAGGGTGGTGGGTGATTTTCTCGCACGGCGTTACGCGTGGGGCTTAGCCCTTCCACCATCCTGTTCCTACGCATGTGGGACGGCGTGCGCGATGTGCGCTCGCAACTTGGCGAGCATTCGGAGTTTTTCGAATTCTCGGGTGGGGACGACGCAGGCACGTCACAGGAAAGACTTCTTCTCCGAGGTCGCTGGGGTGGCGCGTGGGCCCGTCTCCCACGACGGAGTTAGGGTGCTTAGACGTCGCGTCCCCGCTTTTTTACGCTTCCTGCGTGTAAATTGGAGGCTTGGAGCCGCGTCGGATGTCGGGGTGGGCCTGCGGACTTCACCTTCGTAATTCTGCACCTGTGTGGGGGATGGGACTTAGCCCTTGGAGGACACCATTCGTGCCTATGTGGGACGGCGTGCGCGAGGAGGCTTCGTGAATTGGCAGGGTTTTCGATATTGGGGGTCGCGGGGGTCGCGGACTGATTTTTGAGTTTCGCCCACTTTGTCCTTGCGCTGTGGTTCTTGGGTAGCTTAGTGCTGTTATTACAACCATGATGGGGTGCCTGGACGTCGTCTCCCGGATTATGCTGCTGCTGGTCGACACTCTGGATGTTTGCTGACGTCACGAGCCTCGGACTCTTTATTTATTTAATTTAATTTATGTTCCTCTTCTCTTCCTCGATCCTTCCCTCTTCCCTCTTTCTTCTTCCATCTCCCTACTCTCCTCCTTTTTCATCTCCCCCTTTCTGCACGACGTTGACCATCTTTCTTTTCACAGAACCCCCACTAACACCAACCCCGCACGCACCCTTCCCGCCCCGAGCCTTGCCGCGCACGCGCTGCACGCGTGCCTCCTCTCGTGATTCCTCGACACGCCCGTGGCACTGTTCGGTGTGCACCACATGGCGCTGGTGGACAAGGCCGCGGGGAAGGACGTGGGGATGTGGTTTGGGCCGAATGCGGCGGCTGGGGCGTTGAGGTGGGTATTTGTTTTTGGTTTTCTGGGATTGCGTTCTTCGTTCTTTATTCTTCTTCTCCTTGCATACATGTTCTCCCTTCGTATTCGGAGTACCCCGCCCTTCAGTTACTTCCCATGTATGTATATACATGTACGACCTCCTTTGTCATCATTACTCTACACATGCCCTCCTTCTTGTCGTTCTTCCTATTCGCGTGCGTCTGTAGTCTCTCTCATTTGCCTTTTGTTCTTCGTCTTCCCAAACCGATGCTGACCACTTCCTCAGAACCCTTGCGTTATACCTTTACTTTTCACATCCACATCTTTTTCACTCGAAATCACTTTTCCTTGTCACCCACTGGAAAACCGACGCTGATCTACACATTCCCCCGTTCCATTGGGATTGCGGGTGGCTGACCTTCGTCCTCGTATCACTTTCTTGGTGTCCCGGCATATCCTTCCCGCCCATCAGTACCCCCTCTGTCCCTTCCTAGACGAGCGTACTATCTCGGCAAGACACTGAGTGATGGGGAGGATGTGACGCCCGTTGGTCAGGTGTGCAATTTGGCGCACCTCGTCCTCGTGTTGTGATACCCGTAGGGCTCAGAAACTATGAAAGGTCCCTCGTTCCCATTTCAGGCCTCCTGCACCCTACGGACTTAGGGTGTTGGCACATTTTCGTGACGTCGAGGTGCGGGGAGTCTTCCCCGTTGACGGTGCTCAAAATTCAGAGTGGTGGGGGCTCGGCCTGCTCACCACCGGCGAGCCTGCACATGGGCTCCCACTTGATAAGCCGCCTGCAGGCAATTCGGATATTGGGGCCGCGGACGTTAGGAGTAAGTTGTGAATCATCTGATTTGCCCTGTAAGCACATCTTGTTTACGTCGAGTTAAACTGACCTGTATCAGGTCACAGTTTGATTATCCTCAAATGAAGAGGTATAGACAAAGATGTGGGGAAAAGTAGAAGTAAAAGTAACACAACATTCCGGATTGCGCGAACCAGACGCGAACATGAAGGGCGAGTTGCAAGGAAACGGTCCGCGAATTGAATTGCAACACATCTGGTTAGCCACGGCCGCTAACATGCACAGGATACAGGATCTTCTCGGCGAAGATCACCCTGACCTGATCTTTCCGCAAATCGTTCAAGTTGGGTCGTTTGTCACCCAGCCCACAATAACAGTCACCGTCAGCGGCGGATGGTCCGCGGATCAGCGGCAGGTGGAATGCCGACTACACGGTTCTATCCTTCCCTTGTACTCGTCGGCATGGGGCCTATCTCCTGAACAAACTCTGCACCAATCAGCCGGATTTTTTGTTCTGCCATCCCGTTGGCTGCAAATATCAGCAGAGCGAAATCTGACTTCCTAATTCATTAAAGCCGACCTTATCCGCTACTCTGCCCGCGCCACTGAACCGTCTCCCTGCCACTTCTCTTGGAATCCTCGCTGTTCACCAACATGAGCGGAGGCTACAGAACAAAGCTTTGTTCTGGAGTTTTCTGTGCGCGCCCGCCCCAGACCTTCTGGGCCTCGCTCTCGAGCCTCGCGCGGCCGGGATCATTTAAAACTTCAGAATGTGCATCCTCCTGAAACTTGAATGGAGCCTCACCCTCAGTAAGTCCCAGACAAGCACTTAGTCCCCTCCTTATGGATGAGCTTTGCTCAGCTATCGGAGTTTGCACTCAAATCACCGCCATTCGACCTGTATCCTCTTCAAGTCTGTGTTTTTTCCGCGATACATGCCACAAATTCGCGCGACCCTTCCTAGCGATTCATGAGATCCGTAAATCCTGTTTGCACCGGGTTCGCAGTTCAACAGACCAGACTCGGAATCCGCTCCACGGGTTTAAATTTGTTGCCCGACCAGCATCGACTTCTCTGTAACGCCTTCTCCTTTTTTCTTCAATTTTGGGTGCTCTGGAGCCTCGTACGCCCCCCTCCATACCCTCTACAGATGTTGTTTCGGCCCCTTCCGGATGTTGATGTCTCGGCCGACATCGATGCGAGCCGATGGTCTGCAGACCATGATTGTACCCGCCGGCAATCAGAAGGGCAACATTGTTCTCTTCCGTCTCCGACTTCAAAGTCTTGCTCCCCCCGGGGGCCAAGTTGAAGCATCGCATCGCTGCCCACAAATTCCACCACACCAAAATCCCACTCGTTCGAGTTGCACCTCGTCCAAGTCGACTTGATCCACCCAGCGCCACTCATCTACCGATCATCCACCCTGGTCCGCCGACCATCCTCGCTGTCCGCAAATTTCTAAACCTGGGCTCCAGCAGAAAGTTTGTTTTTATTTCGAAGCTGCCTGTGTTTTCCTCTTGTCCTCGATCGGCGCAGACACGTCCGCACACCCCAAATTGCAATTTTTTGCTCATACTCGATCAAAGCTCGCACCGTGGGCACCATATGCATCTACGTCTCCTTCTAAGATCCGTGGATCATTTGATTGCCCGTAAGCACATCTTGTTTTCCGTTGGGTTGAAACTTACCTATATTAAGGTACGGTTTCATTCTACTCGGGTTCTCTAAGCGATCTCGGATGGTGTGCTTGGTACTTTCGGTTTCAAGCATAAGGCTTTCCTAGTCTTAGACCGACTGCCGCGACATCCCAATTTGGGAGCGCTGTCGTGTCACTGAGACTAAGGCTTTGCCTGGTTTTCTCGAGTCAGCCTAGTATGATCCTACTCTGATGTGAACTTCACCTCGTTGACTGTTCGGTTTTTCTTCGCGCCATTCTATGCATCTGATCCCAGTTCAGTAGAATTATTGTCAGGTATGCACTCCAACGGGTGTAGGTAGAAATAAAACTCATCTTAGGTGATCCTCTTTGCACAGGCCGCTGGTGGAGGTGTGATCCTCTCCTAATCCGCGGCACATCTTCTCCCCAATTGTCCTTTATGTCAGGCACACTGAATCCATACATTTAAAATCCTCTTACCATTCACCCGTGATCCTCTTATCCTCGCCAAAGCCCTGTTCAGTCCGATTGAACGGGATTCCAATCCTGATGCAATCCACGGTGAATCCTCTCGAATATCCTTGTGATGTTCTTGCATTTGCACAAGCCAGCCACTCCACTTTATTCCGGAGATGACCCACTTGCAATCCTCAATTGTTTTCAGTGTCTGCACCCCGACGTGATTACATCTACAGAATATATCTCAAGATAATCAGTAAGCTTAGTTTCATTTGCGATGACCCACCCTCTATCCTCTCATGCATCCCCAGCCTGCTTTCCCGCTAATCAATGTCCAACGACATCAAAATTTATTCGCGGACAATCCTCTTCTGATATCAATCCACGGACAATCCACCGATCATTCTCTTCCTCTCGCATGTTTGGTATTGTACTCCCTCTCAAAATTGTGACCTTTTCCCCCCAGGAGAGCTATCTCAAAGTTTGCGTCGCCGGCCACTGCAAGTTCTAGATCTATATAGATTCTTCATTCATGGTCAACCTTGTCCAATTGATTACGTCGCAATACTTACCCACCAACTCCAGCTATGCTCGTTCATGGTTCACTTCTCAACCAGGGCTCTACGGGCATCCGTTGAGTGTTGTTATAATGGGGTCAAGCGGCTCGTATTATGCCTCTTTTCAATGGTGCTGCTTAGTCTTGCTGTCCGTTCAGTGCCAATTCCTTCCTGTCCACGACTTTGAGGTAGGATGCATCTGCATTAGCATAGGAGAGGGAGATCCTTCTCTTTCTCGCCATGAAATACCAGAGTGCACTATCCGGCATGGGTATTGACATCAGCAATCCTTGTCTGGGTACGCAGTACGGCCAAAATTGAGAAGAAAAATTGTGCACTGGAAGTGAACCAGGGGCTTGTACAGTTCGTGACGCAAACAAACGGAGGAGCTGTGTGCAGTAATCTCGTGCTAGCGTGTTGTGTGCATCTAACCCGCAATCACGATGATATGTTGGAGACCTACCCGGACGGTCCGACGCCGGACAGCGGATGGTCAGGCGATGAGCCGTGGACTGTCGTCGGACGGTCCGCGGACCAAATTTCACCTCGCTCGAAATGCAAAGTTTCGACTTTGATTTCAGGCGAGGTGAAATTAAAATCGAAACGTTGCGTCCCGAGAGGATCGAAACTGCAGCTGAAACTTTGAGTTTCGGCTGCACTGAAAGCACACCTGAAATGCTAAATTTCATATTAGTTTCAGCTGCATTTTTTCCCATGTCAATACCTCTAGTTTCGCAACGTGATTTCGGCTTGCCCTATTTGTAAACTGAAACTTTGACTGCCATTAAAGTTTCACTCAGGTTGAATACAAAGACTTTTCTTTGGCTTTCAGCGCGCGTGAATTCTTTTACGAAACTTAGAGAATCAGCTCAAATTTCAGGCCCAACTAATCCTAATTTGACACTTTGAGTTTCAATTTCCGGCTCGGCTCAGCCGAAATTCGGTGATTGCCGGTGTGAATCTCCTCCCAAGATGCGAAATGCGAGTCTGGGTTAGGTTCGGAGCAAGCCTGTCTCCGCACCGGTGAGCCGGTGATTCTCGGAGTCATCCCGAAATCAAGACCGAGAAAGGTATGAACAAATTCCACCGGGTGCTCTCTTTTTAAAAAACTGGTGGGTAAGTCATGGCCATCTTAAACGGTCTGATGTGGTTCGACGTTCAAGTTGATGTCTGGCGCTTCCGGAATTCAAGTTGTTTGACGACTTCCGGGGAATCGAAATCAGGTGATTCAACAGCGGAGAAGCTTTCCCTGACCGGCATGAAATGCCGAGACCAGTGGTCGTCAAAATACTAGCAACGGTAGACAGAACGAACTTCTTAATACAACATGCGAGGTACTACGAACGATCTTGGTGTAGCGTACGCCGACGGTCCACCGTGGTGACTTCGGATCGGTTCCTGATCAACCAAGGCTCGGTTCCCATCAGGACAAGGCGAACCAGTTGACATGGCCAGGTACATGCACCTCTGGTTCTCTACTTGGGCTTTCATCTGCTTTCATTCAGTTTCATTCATAGACGCGCACTCTGGAACCAAACTGCGGAATACTTGGCGGTCCCTGTTTGGTCCCTGTAGATCCTTGTAGATCTTCTTCCCACATGGGAACCATCGTTCAACCATGTGGATGGATCCTACTTAGCGCAGATCCCGCGGTCGTATAATGCCGGACAAGCTCATAGTTACCACGGGTTACCATAGGCATCCAAGACATATGAGCAAGTGAGGATAGAAGAATATTGATCCAGAGACTGCCAAAGAGAAAAGAAAGAGACTCCAGCAGAGCACCGAATCAACTTTGCATACAAGAAAGGAAATCTTGAAGGAATCGCTGCTACCCGTCAGGGAGGACAAAGGGAGGAGCCTGTAAGCTTCCCAAATCTCAACACATCGACATGTCAAGCGTATTACTCGCGTGTTTGACCAATGTTTGACGGATCTGCGTTTGAATTTAGCTCCAAGGAATCCGGTTGCCCTTGCAACCTACGCTCTCATATAAACTCCCTCCGAACGTCGTCAACTATCACTTGGTCTTTGTTCTCAAGTTCCTCACTTAATTTCTCTTTCACTTTCACGATGCAGTTTTCCCTTCTCTTCGTTATCGCGGCTGCGGCGGTGGCCAACGCCAACCACCGTATTACTCTTCGCGTACGATCCTCCCAGTCCATACTAGCTCTTCCCTGGCTCACATTTATCAGAACAACTGCCCTTGGGGAGTGGGCCTGACCCTCAGCAACTTTCCGCACTTGGGCGTCGACTACACAGGTGAATTGACTCTCTCGCACCAATTGAACTTGATTGCTTATGTTGAACAGGGCCTGCCATTCCGGATATTCCGGCCGGCACCAGCCACGACGTTATCGTGCCCAGCGGGTAAGAAATCGTCTGCGGGACAAGGAACCTCTTCTTACTTCCCTTTCTTATCACAGGTGGAACGGCAAGTGCTTCTCCCTTTCGGCGTGAATGTTGTGCTTATTTCACTAGGTCGCATTTGTGATCACCCTCCTAACTCCGGTGAGCACTGAGCCTTTATCAATCTTTACCCTGGTGCTTATTGCGGACTCTTCAGGTTGCCAGAATGATTGCTTCGGAGGCAGTAAGTAACCCACCTTGAAGGATGAGAATCGTCCTTATACTTTGGCAGTTGCCTTTGGAGAGGCTGCCTGCTCCATGACTGAGGCATGTTCAACTGTGTGCTCATCCTGAATCTGCCATCTGACGCCCTCGCAGTGGAAATTCGACTCCGCAGATATCGGTGGCCGAAAGTGAGTCTCGAATTGAACTCTCGCCGGAAATTTGGGACGGCTTTGAATCTAACATCCATATGTTAGCGATTATGACATTAGCAATATCCAGGGCTACTCCGTCGTGCGTATCCGAGTCCTTCCCTGACACTTCCAATCCTAACGACGAGATATAGCCTCAACAAATTGTTCCCGATGCCGGCGCGGGTTGTGCAACTCTGACTTGCACTGATGTCAACTGCCCTTGCAACGAGGTAGGTTGAATCATATATCTGATCAGGATTCCACTGACTATTCGCGCGCAGGCCTACCGCCCCGGTGATACTTCGGGAACCTGCGGTGGAACTGGCCCGAAAGACCAGGCCACCCGCGAGTGTGCGGTCTCGGGCTACACTGTTGTGTGAGTGCCATTTCCACTGGCTACTGGATGACGATGCTCAATGGTTTTACCTTTAGCTACTGCCCTTGAGGGGAGGAATCAAGATAAACGTTTGGAAACTATTTCCAACGATAACGAACGACCATTTTCTGTTTTGGGCATGGAGTTATCCCTTACTTAGCACACACTTAATAAAACATTATTTTGTTGGCCAATATCCTCAGCGGCTTCGTGTGAAAATTCGCCAGATGACTGCATCCCCCCACTACTAATGCGGAGCGGTCCAAGAAATTACTTGTGTTTAGTTAGAGATGGATTTCATGAGTGCCATGATCCGTCAACTGCCTGTTTAGCTGTCTGGGTTCTGACTCTTTTTCCTTTCCACGCGGTCGCCGAGGTTGGTTCACAGAACGTGAAAAGCCACCAGATGGAAGATACACAATAGTCTGTAGCATACATGCCTAAAGGTACATGTATGTAGGTACAGAGCCCGCTTGTTCTTCAACGGGACCACCGCCGTTATATACTTCCTTCCTTCCTTCCTTCCAGGAAAGGGATCAAATTTTCAACATCCAAAAAAAGAAAAGCAAGAAGTGCTCAGAACGAGCTGAGAGCTGAAAAATTGGCATATGCGACGTTGCTGAACACCCGACACTGATGCCTCTAGTAAAAGGCGAGAGGCATGTCTGATTGTGGGTGTTCATGTCGCTGGTTTAAAGTGGAAAAAGTAGGAGGTCATGATGTGAGTTATGTATTTTGTTCGAGGCAACGGGTGCAGCTTGAGGTGCCGTACATCTTTGAGGTGCCGCGGCCTTGCGGTGCCGTATCACTAGGTGTCGGCTAACGGGACAGTAGGGAGATAAAGATTTGGAAGATTTGCCCCTGTAAGTAAGAAGTAAGCATCCGCAGGGTGATCCGCCGGGTTCTCCGGAGCTTCACCTCCCACGAAGGGACATGCATCTGGTGAGAATTGAGTGGAATCATCCACCTGTTTGCTCCGTGAACGAGGCATATATGCTGCTCAACAAGATATCGGGGTCATGGTTGAGAAATTGAATATGTTCGACATTGTGCAAGGCGACCGCACAGTCCGACTTGTCTGCACGTTGGGGAAAACGCAGTCCCGACTTCTCATGATCACCTGCGGCCGCAGTGAGATGTTCTGGAACTGAGTCAGTTGTTAGTTGACGTTGACGTTGACAGCAGTATTGTATATCGGGGGTAATACTTGCGAAATGGTGCAACTACGCAGTTGCCGCGCTGCGACGCAACTTCAGGTGGTCAGTTTTTGGCACGTAGTTTGAGCGTCACGGGCCACTCACGGCGCTTCTAATAGGAAGTCTATCCCGTAATGCGCTCTTGTTCCGCACCGGCGCCCAAAATCGAGACCTTTGTTGCCGCTACGGATCGACTTGCTACCTTCCGTCTTAAGTTAGTATACAACGACGTCGACGATACCTGCGTACTGCTGCAGCAATTGAACCCCCGGCAATCGGACCCGCCCAAAATGACAGCTTCGATCTGCGTAAAGTTGCCCTCGTACATTTACCGTGATGGAAAAGCGAGATGCAGTGGTGGCTCGCTTTATTTTCTAGTCCTTCTGCCGACTTCCCTAGTCTCATAATTTTGTACTGGAACCGCAGTCGGCCATCAGGTCAACATCCCGATGGGGACCGAGGAGCAATCACGGCTCGCGGTGAGTAATGCCTCGGCACGGATGTAATGCCTCACGATTTCTCAGCGTTTTTGCTTTTGTTCTACCATCTCGAGTCAGGAATCCGGCTGCTTGCTTCGATAGTCGCTTACCTTCACCTGGTGTCTCCCCTCTACGTAAAGCCTTGCTTGCTTCTCGTTGCTACCTCTTGGCTCTTATATACACGGCCGACCAGCGTCTCAAAACTTTCCGCCAGCGGCAATGTCGTCCGACGAAGATTACGATTTTCATCGAGGGAAGAAGAGACGCGTCCAGAGGGCCTGGTTAGTTCCAGGCTTTTATTCTTACCGACATCGCGTTCTTACTTGTCGGCAGCGATGTGTGTCGTCGTCGTAAAAGTACGCCTTTATATTCCTGGAAAGGAATCCTTGGGGTTTCCTGAAAGGATTCACGGGAGTTCTATCTGGCTATCGGGAGCTGCAGCGTCTGCAGAGATCCTCGGAATTTGCCTCAGAAGGTTGCAGCTCGAAACAACTGTTCCCTTCTTCTTGCCCGTATCTACTTTCCTAGACTTCCGCTGATTGCTTTCAGGTCGATGTAAACTACCCCACTTTCCTCCAAACCGTGAAAGCTCGTTAACCGTGCGTTTAGGTGACGGCTCCCAAGTGTCTGGTGACAAGTGCACGACGTGTACCGACGCTAATTTGGACTGTACTTACCTTGAAACCGTAGTATGTACATCGCCCCTTCAATAATCCCAGATTCATACTCAATCCCCTCTGAAATAGAAACGCCCTCCACCCAAAAGGTGTGTTGCCTGCGCGGGCCATTGATCTACGGCCATCTTAAAACACTGGCAAACCAAACAGCTACGTGGATTCCCTCGAAGCGCGCCTCGAGCGCTCGGAAACGATCATCAGCCAATTGCGTTCTGAACTCGCCGCCGCGCACTTCCGAAGCACATCCGCTTCCACGCCAACTACCTCGACGACCTCCACCGTGTCGATATCTTCTCCTCACTCTGAAACAGGCGGTGCCACTGCTCGGCGCGCGGCGTCCCTACTCATCCTTCGCACCGCGCTTCAGAATCTTAATGAACCCACCCCGCCGCCGTATGGGGACGATTTGGTGCATGTTGACATCGCTGCGGACGTAGGTCACATCTTCTTTCCTTCCTCTCAGACACACAACCCAACCTCAGTGTCCGCTGAAGAGCACTGGCAGTGCTTCTTCATTTTCCTCTCTTTTGCTTTTCACTTGCCCCTTTCCTTACGCTGAACTTACTGATGAATATTTTGAAACACAGTTCAAGAGACTCAAAGTCGACGTCCCGCAGTCCGAGCGGCGCTTCATTGGGAAGAGCTCCGGTGCGACGCTAATCATGGCTGCCATTGATCTGCGAGAGGACGTGAAGCGAGAGGAACGCGAGGACGCGTTGAGCTGGACCAATGGTATGAGCAATGGAACTGGACACCCGCCAGAAGGATCGGGAGATTCCAGTCAAGACGGGAGTGGGGGCGGGGGTGGGGAAGAGGAGGGTGCGTGGAAGTCGAGGAGGACGCGGTTTTGGACGTTTAGGCCGGTAGGTGCTTGCTTTCTTCATACATAACTGCGACCCCGCTCACATCGCGATGATAAGTGGCAGAACACCGCTCCGCGGACGCACTCGTTCAACTTCCCAGCCGCGGCGCTCATGGTCGAACTCGTGGACCTGTATTTCACGCACCAAAACATCTATGTCCCGCTCCTGCACCGACCGACGTTCGAGCGATGCATCGCTGAAGGCCTCCATCTCAGGTTTGTTTGTCTTTCCTCTCAACAGCGATCCATTACTTACTTGATGACGGACTCAGGGATAACGGCTTCGGGGCAACGGTGCTGTTGGTATGCGCGGTGGGGTCTCGGTGGAGCACCGACCCGCGCGTAATACCCACCACTGTGAGGGGGCGCCACGGGGAAACGGATGGGCTTGCGTGCGGGAAGGAGTGGTTCGATCAGGCGCGTTCAATGCGTTGGAGTAAACTGCTTACCTGGCTAGATGCTAATCTGCTGACAGGTTCCGCTCGTAGGAAACCATATGTTTGGGCACGCGACGCTGTATGATTTGCAATATTATTGTGTACGTGCCCTTCTTCTCCCGCCTCGTCCACTGTGTGCTTTCCTCACATCCACAGCTTGCCGTCCAATTCCTTATGGAGGGCTCGGCACCACAGGCCTGCTGGACGCTCATCGGCGTGGGATTGCGGCTTGCGCAGGTGTGTGCCGTTGTTTCCCTTTCAATGTCTTGGAAGACTGCTGATAGAGGGTCACAGGACATCGGCGCACACCGACGCAGTGCGCACGTTGAAGTGCCCTCTGTCGAGGGGGAGTTGTTCAAGCGCGCATTTTGGGCGCTGGTATACATGGACCGCATCGTGAGCTGTGGTCTGGGACGCCCTTGCGCCATGCAATACGACGACTTCGATCTCGACCTTCCAATCAATTGCAACGACGAGTACTGGGAGCACCCGGTACACCCTTTCCAACAGCCACCCAGCGTACCATCGCAGATCTTGTACTTCAATGCGATCTTGCGGCTGAATAATCTCCTTGCTGCTTGTCTCAAACTTCTAGTGCGTTTCCTGGCATTTTGGAAAGTACAACCAATGCTGAGGATGAGCTCCACGTACACAGTATTCGCTCAGCAAAGTCCGTGCCGTGTTCTCGATGCACGATGCGGAGGAAAACATTGTGGCGGAACTCGACTCGGCGTTGAACAAGTGGCGAGATCAAGTCCCAGAGCATCGTACGTGTTTTACCTCCCATTGTGGTATGCTTATATACCCATCGAAAGTGCGTTGGGATCCCGAGCGGGCTGACCCTCTCTTCTTCGACCAGTCTGTCGCGCTGTATTGCTCGTATAATTGGTTGCAGATTTTGATTCACCGACCGTTCATTCCCATGGTCCGGAAATCGGCGCCAACGGTATGTGTTGTGTTGTTGTCCTTGGGGAAGGGCAGCTGAACATCCTGAAAGGCCTTGCCGTCCTTGGCGATTTGCACCAGCGCCGCGCGGGCCTGTGCTAACATGCTCGATATTCAACGCCAACGCAAAGGAAACGTGGCGGTCATGGTTAATTTGGTTCGTTCGTTTCGTCTAAGTGGTGTTTTAACTGAAGGCGTGTGCGCTTCTAGCCGGCCGCCTTCAGTTCGGGCATCATACTGTTGTTGAATGTGTGGAGCGAGAAACGCACGGGATTGGTTCCTGACCCGAGTCGTGAGATGGCGAATGTTCACAAATGCATGGAAGTTCTGCGTTTATGTGAAGATCGGTGAACTACTTTTGTTCCGCTCATCCTCAAATCTCTAATCTGTTCCCGATGCAAGCTGGCAAGGCGCCGGCTTTGGGTGGTGAGTTCTTGACGGACCTCGGAGGACAGTACTGAACCTATTTTCCCAGGGATATTCTGGCAGAATTGGCGTCCGTGGGGCAGCTCCCCTTGCCTTATCTTAAGACACCAGGCTCGACCGAGACCAAAACCGAAGATCATCGCAAGGGGAAAAGGGCCGCTACGGGCGACCGCTACTCGACCTACCACGTCGCCATTCCCGAGGACAACGCTCGCATCCTGCTCGGCTCGCGCGGCCTCCACCAGGCATTCGACCGGCCCATCCATGATTCTCAATTCCAGACGCCCTATGCACCGATGCCCCAGCCGGCTTCGTTCGCAGGCGGGATCCGGGGGGCTTCGGGGACATTTGGCCCAGGGCCGATGGAGCCTAGTGCCTTCGCTCCAGCACCCGCTCCAGAGACGTTATCGCCTCCCGAAGATCCGTTTGCGATGATACACGCTGACCCTGCGCAAGCGAGTCGCGAGCTTGGGGAGATGATGCATCTGATTGATAGAGACACAATTGCGATGTGGACGAGTGCGCCGAATGGATACGAGTGCGTTCCTTTTGCTCAAGTTGCCTGTTGTTGGGCTGCAACCACTAACGGTTTTGTTTAGGGTTGACGATTGGGGCAACTACTTGAACGATTTTAACGAGATCACGCAGGGTCAATACCCGAGTTGATAGATTCCACCTCCTTTTGTCGCACGTTCTCTTCAACTAATATGACACAAATTACTTCGGTTACGCCGAAGGGCGCATCAACAACCATGCTTGATCCGTAAACTCGTCGTTCATATTGTGGACCTGATGAGTATAATACAACCCCCCCCCTGATCATGAAGTGGCCAACATCGGTGATCTGGACAAGGGCCAATATCTGGGATGAGGATTCAAACGAATGGGAGCGATGTGTGTCTTCCAGGTATTGTGTGCCTTACTCTGAACGAGAACTGGCTTCCCACGGTTCAAATTTTGGTCGTTGTAATTCGGGTTGCAGCAGAAAAAGGCTGCACGTTGAGGGAACATGGTACACGCGAGCTTGAGTAGTTTGACCGTTCTGGCGATTACACTTCAAAATGTTGAGGTAAAATCTAAATCCAATCACCGGGCCGGACATCCCTCGGCACAAGATTGGCAAGCGGCATTGCGTAGATCCGATCGTTATCGACGCTTGCTCTCTACCACCATGGCCCCCGCCGAATACTTCCTCAGACTCCAGCACGGTTCGTATTCTGTCCTAGATCCAACGGAATAAGCCTAATCGCCCATTTCTCAGGCATTACCGGCGGTTTCGCACCCCCCACGCCCGATGCAATCTACACTGTTACGCAGCCGCTTGACCAGACCAAGCTCGCGATAACCGCCGCCGTTCGCGAGTCCGGGACGCCTTCCCTCCAAGAGGCGGCTCCCAAGTCCGTGGATCACGACGATAGTACCACGGCACTCGTCGACGAGCTTCACGGGATCCTCAAGACAATTCCGATGGAGGATCCGAAGGGGAGCGAGGACATCTATGGGATGGATACGAGCATCGCATGGGGGAGCGATGACCTCGAGTGGTACAATGGTGGGCCGCAGGGCTGCGGTGGAGGGAATAGCACTGTCAAGGCTACCGAGGAGGATAAAGCCAAGTTTAAGCGCGCGGTGGAGATTGTGAATCAGTTGGTGAACAAGGCGGAGTAGGCGGTGGATACTCACTTGGGCTGTATGTTATGTGTAATCATTGTGAAGAATGTCTGTGCCAGTAGTTTTCGTTAAATGCTCAGAAGATTTGAGATGCGCACAAGACTCGAAGCCCTTGGGAATCCGAGGACTAACCACGGATGGTCTTCGGGCAAGTCTTCAGAGTAACTTGACTTGTTCCACATTATACAATTATACATATAACCGAAGGATAGAAAGGCCTGAAATGAAGCATGTACGTCTATGTGTGGTATGCGACAAAAATTGTCGTTTGCGATCTACTCGCCCTCACTCACTCTTCCACCTACTCCTCGCGCTCTACTGACTCTCTCCGCCACATAATAACCCTGACAGCAGCAGCACTCACTCCTCCATAGTAACCCAAAGCCCCCCCATAACGAACATCGCCAGACTACTCTTCGGCCGCACCTTCTCGCGGCGCTTCCACCCACTCGGATCCTGGGTCTTCCAGTCCTCGGGTACGCGCGAGTCGGGCGGCTGGGCGGAGGGGGCGAGGGAGACGCGGGAGAAGGACTGGAGGAGGCGGATGAGGATGAAGGAGGCTTCTTGGTAGGCGAACTGAAATACCATCGTCAGCAAAGATTAAGTGGAAATACGTGGACGGAGGAAGGATGTGCGACGGAGACTGACCTGTTGACCTAAAGGTATGCGTCAGCAGAGATTAAATTGAAATACGGGAAGTGGGGGAGGGAGGTCGAACCTAAACATATGCGCGGTCCGCCGTTGAAGGGAAGGAAGATGAACGGGTTCGGGACCACTGTCGGTAAGTCCGTGTTAGCATCATGTTCAAGTCGGGGAGGTAGGGAGGACGTACAGTACTTATGCAGCCGCTCGTCAATGAATCGCTCGGGATCGAATGCCAGCGCGTCGGGGCCCCAGAGGTCCTTGCGCCGATGCATCGCGATGGGGCCGTACGGGATCATCGTACCCGGGGGGATGTAGATGGGTTTGTCCCCGGGCTTGAGGGCGGGCCAGACGACGCCTTTAATGCTGGTGCGGAAGTTGAGGGGGATGGGGGGATAGAGGCGGAGGACCTCTGAAAGAAATGCATGAGCATAAATTACGACACGCGAGAAGTAGCCCCACCATTGAGGACGGCACGGAGGTACTTCATGCCCTTGATATCTTCGGCAGTCGGACGCCCCTTCTCACCGACATGCTCGAAGATCTCTGACCGCAGCTTGGAGAGGACCTCGGGGTGCTCGGCGAGCATGTACACCGTGAAGGTCGCGAGGCATGTGACGGTGTCGCGCCCCGCAACGGAGATGTTGAGTAGTTCGTCGCGTAAGACTTTCACATCTACCTCAACACAAATTAGCTCAACTCTTCAATGTTGAACCGGAGCAAGAGGGACGCACCATCAGTATACTCAATCAAATGCTCGAGCAGCGTCTCCGGTTCCGTTGAGCTCTTGACGCCAGGGCTCGTAGGCGTAGACGTGATAGGTGAAGGAGGCGTCGAGCGCGCGGCGCGCCGCTTGGCGATGACGCCCTCGAGGATGGGGTCGAGGAACTGTTCGACGGTGCGCATCGGCGCCTCGATCTTGTCGCACCAGAACTCCGCCAGAGGCCAAAAGGAGGTGTAGCGTATGCGCACGGCGGTAATGTTCTGCGCCTCGAGAAAGGCGGGGACGAAGGACTTGGGTGCGTCTGCGGAGGGCGAGGGCGGGGGGGCGGTGACGTAGAAGGGGTATGAGAGGGGCGTGGCGAGCGAGTGGAAGTCATGTCCGAAGAGGAAGTCCGAGGCGGAGTCGAGGGTGACGCGGCCTATGAGTTCCTGTTATCATGAATGCGTCAATGCCTGAGGATCGCGGTACCGAACATAAAGATAAAAAGTACCTGGAAATCGAACGCATGTCCCTCGCCCAGACGATTCTTCATCTGGCCGATCGCATCCTCGACGTGTTTGTCGAAGATTTCAAAGTCGCTGATGCGCTGCTTCTCGAAAAATGGCCGCGTCATGTCGCGGTGGAACTTCCACGTCGAGCCTACCGCCAAATAGATTTAATCAACGAACACTAAAGAAAGAAATGAGGAAGGGAAACATACCGTCGGCAGCAAACACACCGGTGCCGAGGAGGGGGTTGAATATGTCCCGGAAGGGCTTGCCCTTTTCGAACGAGGAGAACTGTGTCGAGAGTATCGACTTAATATATTGGGGTTCGCAAGTAAACACCTGCACACACGGCTTAGCTTCATGGAGACAACGAAAAAGAAAGAAAGACGGAGAAGAAAGAAAGAAGACGCACTCGATTGTTCCACCCGATGCGGATCCCGTACGTGTTGGACCCAATCTCGTCGCAACGCTGGTTCAACAGCTGGCCGGGGAACCCCTCGGCGACTTCCCGAACGCTGCGCAGCACCGTAGTGATGCCCCCGAAGCCGGACCCCAGTTCAGGGGCGAGGACGGCGCCGAGGGCGGCTGCGTCGCGTCGGTGGGTGTAGTCGCGGTACTGGACTTGTAGCGTGAAGGCGCCGGGGATGCTCAGGATGCTGAGGATGAACGCGGCCCAGGTAGGAACCAGAACCGAGTGAAACTCTTTGAGAAAAGCGAGGAGGCCGAGGGTAAAGATAGGTGGCGCGAAGACGGCCGGGAGAAGCGAAGCGATGAAGAGGACACCGGGGGGCATGTCGCGGATGCGGGTGGAGATAGTGGTTGGTAAAGAGTAGACCATGATGGGAAATGGGAGAATGAACAACGTTTGCCAGTTCAGGAGTTTGTGGGAGCTTTATATAGGGCATCGGGAGGTTAGACATTTTCAGGAGAGGTAAGACTGAGAAGAATTTAGGAGGGATCGATTGCTCAGTCTGTGAACGGTTGGTGCACCAATGAGCATTCTTCAGTCGGACGGAAATGGCCCACAGTTTATGAGCGAACCCAGTCTTTGGTGTACCATCACTTTGGGCAGTAGACGAACAGTCCAGCAGTTTTGAGCGCTTAGGTCGAGATGTCTCACCTTTATCCTATCTACAATGGAGAGCGGATGCATCACACCCTATATGCAGTTCGTCAAGTGAATCCGTCCGTCGCACCGCACTGGCGGAATCAGAAATAATGCTAGACAGGGAGGTGGTGAACTGAGCTTCATCCATAAGTTGACGAGACAGGGAATTTGACTTCGTGGTGGCGCCAGCGCAGTAAGAATATCACGAGTAAGGCCAGCCAAGTCCGAACGGCGTACAATCTTGAGGGGTGCTCCCGTAGAAAATTGCTATTCCGTACCTACCTACCTACCGCGAAAGAATAAAACTAGGAACAACGACAGGCAATTTGTGCTCGGACACAGACGCGATAAGTCCGCAATGTATTTCCGCAGACATGAACCAGAGGAACTTGAAGGTGGCATGTTGGTGGCATGAGCTGGCAGCTGGCAGCATTAGGGTGACACGCATACGGTGTTTTCAAGGCGGCATCTCGGCACGGAAATAGAGCGGAACCAGGCGGCAAATAACCGGAGGCTGTGAGCGGACTGAAACTTCCGTCACTAAGTACTACAAAAGGTTACTGCGGACTTGTCGCTGTTTTGCATCTTCCCCCTCCGCACCTCTTCAAACTTTCCTCTCATATATATGTGCGTACTTAGTTTCTTCACTCAACGACGGCTGATCCTGTTCGACACCCATAGATTCATTCAGGATGCGCTTTTTCTTCTCCCTGCTGTTCCTATTCGCGCTCCTCTTCACGTTTGCCACCGCTACCTCTACGAAAGACGACACCGACTCCCGGGTCGCGATGGACCTCCTCCGTCCATGGACATGGTCCTTGACCTTCCCCGCCTTCGGGCTCCCTGCACAGCCCGACGCCGCCGCTCTCCACGTCAGACGCCACGGCCCTCGTCGCCGCGCTATGCACCCGTAAGATAATTATCGCAATTGGGCAGAGGTGCGTGGTTATCGGTTTCCGTTCATTCTCACGGAGCTGACGTCGTTACTCCGTGCAGTTATGTTATCCTCTCTGCCTATCATGCCCTTATGATTACGAACACTACCTATCGCCTTTGCTTTCGCTTTCAACGGACTCTCTGAGCATCGGACGTCTTCTTACCTATGTAACAGAAGGACAAAATAATCATTACTTATGGAGAACATGGGATGATCTTAATTAATTAATTCGTACCGTCGACGTCGTACACATTGTTGTAACCTTTATTGCCCACAATTCTCGCCATGAATTCCGGAAGCAAAGAACCAACCACTTCTTGTCCCTGTCGTGCCTAGGCCAATTGCTTCCGGTGAATTAACCGGTTTCCCAGGCCCCTGAGAATATTCAAAGTACCGTTCCAGCCTGGCTCCTGAGCGATAACCAGCTTACCCCCGATACCGTTCATTCGTGGGCGCCGAAACCGTTGAATCTCCCTCTCCTGTAATGGGTTTTCTTCCCGTTTCTCTGATTAGTTAGCGGGCGAGTGGATCAAGTTCATTTCATCAAGAATGTTCGTGGGAGCCGACGCCAACGTTTTCAAGTCCCAGGAACGCAGCCGGTCGTTGAACCGCAGAGAAAAAGTTGCCTGAGTGTTATTCATAGGGCACTCGGCTTGTCTTACACATGCCATTAGTAACAAACGTCGCAGGGGAGCCCGAAGCGAGCCTTCTGGGTGTTTACTTAGCTCAGTGAGGACGGCGAGTCGCATTGCGCTTCCTGGCCTGCTCCTTATAATTGGATTCCTCCCTATGAGACAGTCGCACCTCGGAGACAATTACTTCCTTCCTCGTTTGCTTCCGCGAAGAACGTACAATACAACTTGAATAAACTGATTCCGCATAACGAGTAAAATGAACATTATTTATCATGAGAAACGACGTATAACTGGATCCAAGAGCCATTCACTCATCATGTGCATTACGCCGTCTCCTTCCACAACGAGAAGATCCAAACCCGCGCTCCTCAGATCATCCAAGCGAAGGCGACTCGCTGCCGTTAACTGTGGGTCGCCGAGATCGGATTTGACGAGTAAACCTGCAGAATTGAGAGCACGACCGGAAGCTGTCCACCGTGCGGAAAGCATATCGATGTAGAGGTTGTAGTCAATGGGTGAGTGCTGGAGGGCGAAGAACACACTTCGCAACTGAGGTACCAGTGTGAAAGTTCCAGAAGCGTCGCAGATGGACAAGGCAGAGATGATGTTCGTCGCGTCGTATGCTGAATCTGTGGCGATGTTTATGAAGCGCTCTATGCCTTGATTTTGCCGCAGGATCGTAAGGACCATTTCGCCGCGAAGACCAACGGCCCAGAGTTCTCGCAGTGTACAGGAGGATCGCATGACCATTTCAGCGATGTGCAGGGAAGGATCCGGGTCATTGGTGATGATTAGACCAAGCTCGCGCAAGGCCGGTAACTTGAAGGAGTCCAGGACGTTTGCGTGGGAGATGTAGAGGAGGCGGAGACTGGCGAGTTCGATGACTCCGCCAGAGACCGTATGAGCTGAATCGTCCTCGATGAGGTGGACACGCGCTTCGACTAGGTTGGGCGCGGCCCGTAAGATGTCGACGTGCGTCTGCCATGTACCGTTGAGCTGATATCGCGTCAGCTGGCGAGCAGGAAGCGAAACACGGGGATATTCTTCTAGCAGTGAGGATGCGCTGCGAAGAGAGGGGGCGTCTTCGAAGCAATCGATGGTGGTTACCGGGAGTGCCTACCTGTACGCTCCGTTGGGTTTACCCCATTGTAGCCACAGCCCACGCAAAATTGGAACACGATTGCGTAGGGACGCGATGACTGGAAGGAGTTCCGACAGCAGGGTCAAATTGGCGTCTACCCACATCGGAGAATACTCCACGAGCAGCTCGAGCAGAGCAATTTGATGGCTTAAATGAGAATAGCCGGCAGCGAAATGGACTCGCAACTGGGAGGCCCGCTCCAGTTGCACCCGGAGCAAACCCAACGGATAGGCGGCCAATGGATTGTCCCGGATGTCGCAGTCGATCGCAATGAAAGACCATAATGATGGTAGGCCGAGAGCTATCGCCCGCCAGCGACTACAGGTGTGGCTGAGTGACCATGGGCTATCCTTTAAATCGGTTCTGCCGCGGTCAAGTAGTTGCCAATCCGGTAGTAACGTCGATGAAAAAAAATCGCAGAGGATTTCCGAGGGCATACGCCGCAAGGGGGAAAGAATAGCGGCATGTCGCGCGACGGTTTCCACGAGAGATTGGTGCTCTTGTGTCTGCCCTTCAGGTTCTCGAACGGCATCGTCATGCTGCGCCAGGTAACTGCGTTGGCGTAAAAGCACAGATTGGATAAATGGATATTCAGATTCTATCGGGGGTTCATTGCTGTTCAGAAGGGCTTGATATCGTGCGTCTGGTATTTTCTTCACGCCCATCTGAGCCTGCATTAGCTCTGCGACGTTCGTGTCGGTAGCATAAGTATTAGGGAGGAAGGGAGGATGAAGGCTCGGGACATACAATGATGTCGGCGTCGTGGTTATTCACCTTGTTGTTCAAGTTCAACGGTCAACTCTTGGCGGGACTGCAGATCGTTTGGTGAGAGCGGATGGAGAGCCAGATAAGGCGTGACAGCTGAGTTGGAATCTTTATCACTCCGAGCTCGGCTCCCGCTCAACTGTTTGCCATTTTGATCCAGCCTTCAAGTTACTTTTCATCTTGCCTTCCTGCAGATTCCTTTGCTTGAATAAATGAAATCTCAAACGGCTAAAATAAAATCTTGGATTGGGAAAGGGCGACGACTACAGGAGAAAATTCTACGGCGAAAGCGACTACTTGCCGACTAATTACACCAAGGGGACGCCGGGATTGAAATTTGGGATGGGGGGAGTGGGGGGGATCTGGAGAGGGCTGAAAAACTTTGTACTATAAGTTTTGGGAGGGTGTAAAAATGTTAGTAGAGGCATTTGAGGCCCCTAATGAGTGAGAAACCTCTATGTTTGCTTCCAACTCACCTCAGAAGGTGCAAACTTCAATCAAAGGGCTTGGTCGGCGGTCCAAAAGTGCTTGGTCGGCAGTGCCGGAGCAGGTTCAAAAGAATTCCACAGGTCTAATTGAAGCCTTGGTAGCAGCTTACATAGGTTCAGGAAGGATAAGATGCACCTCAGGTATCAAAACCAAGCGGCAGTAGTGGTTCGAGGGAGGCTTAGTAGGTGGCAGAAAGTCCAGAGGAAGCTGCCCGACGCCAGGGGTGGGAGACACCTTGGTGGGCTGGATTCGGCGCAGAGGATGAGCGTTGGCTCCCAGGACGTGAACTTGCAGAGTGCGCCGCGCTGGACCGCTGAATCGAAGAGAATTCTTCGTAAGTCGGTATATTTTTCTCCAGACTACACGGACAGGTATTCTGGGAGAGGAGGGGTGTAATCATCCCGCTTACCTACATCATTTACTTACGGCTCCCATGCCAAATAGTCGCACTCACCTCCTCTCTTGATCCCGTACTACGACATCTCTTTCTTGTACCTCGAATACCTCGCTCAATCCACTCCCCCATAAAAGGGACTTGTTGTTATCTTGGCTTGAACTCTTCCCTTTCCTTTTCTCTCTCTGTCTGTGGAGCTTGGTAAGCAAGCTTCCATCTACCTTGAATATTGTAACGGATATGTCATCCCCGCCTCACACATTATTCCTTTTTTCTGTTATTTTGCTCACTAACCACGTTCCTTTCCTCTCTAGTTCTCTTCGGCACGTGAATCGTGTATGCACACTCATTCAACTCTGTTTCTGTTCCGTGCCGTGCTATCAGTGATGGAATCATAATTAGCACTGCCACCCCCTACTAGTATAAAAACCTTTGTCATATTTACCATGCTTTGGTGAATCCTAGACTTTGGAAGTACTTGGGCAACATCAACCCAGTTATGTAAACTTTCCATCTTCAAAACTTTTTGAAGTTGACAGCGGTTTTTCCCCCTTCTCTAGCCTGCAACAAGTGGTCACAGCTTATTTCTGGTAAGTGGTACACCACCAAAGTGCCGTCACGTCGGCAACAGATGGCCAGGCCACCGCGCAACCAGCTGAAGCAAAATGTGCCCACATCTGATGGCCATATGGCTGACAGCTTGCCGGTGCAGCTGAGTTTTCAGCTTACCCCTAGCTGGTCCGCTACGTGTTGGGCATTTATTGGCGCCAGCTGGCCACATGTTTCCGACAATATTAAGTACACTAAGTACCATATGCATGGCTCTGCATATGATTCTTCCACCCCGGTTTTTTTTTCAGCCATCTTAACAGTGTGTCTTGTAATACTCGCTCAAATTTTCTTGCCGACTGTCGACAGATTATCGATATTCATTCTCCTTACCACCTGCTTTGAGAGTCCAAGTATCGATTATCGAATCTCGCTTATCGTTCGCGATGAAGACAAGTTCTCCTAAATCTTGCATGAGAGAGGCGTTAAGGAGAGTGGAACTTCACATGCCTTCACAGCTAGATTAGCTCAGTTGGTCCGTGCATTTGTTTGTACTTGCTTACTGTCACGTGCATGTTGATCGAGCGCGCCTTTCTCTTTCCTCCACCCACCCAGTCCGCTCTCATCGCCTGCGGCCCTCATGAGCTTCGTCCTCGCTCTCCCCAAGCCCTTGAGGAACCTCGACGTCGAGCCGGCGCGGCTTATACGAGTCACTTGCGTTGTGAGGCAGAAGGGTCAGCCGTATGTCCATCCCTCATTCCCACCATCCCGGACCTCACACAACATGTCAACGCAAGCATAGGACCCGCCGCCGACGTCCTTCGACCGAATCACTTCACAACCATCGTGCTTCCTCTTGCTATCTTTTCCAACGCCGTTTGATTTTGTGCGCCGTCTGCTTCATTTCTTTGCGTGCCCTCGCCCGCTCAAGTCAAGTGGTCACCTAAATCCTCAAAAACCGTGCATTTTTAACCTGGTCAAGCATATTACTCGAGCCGAAGACTTCTTCCTTCAATACCTCAAGTAAAAGATTGCACGTTGGTCTAACCTCAAGGCACCTCCTCAAGACTCAAAGTATGGCAAACCCTCGATCGTGTCTTCAACATCTGTCAAGGCGTTTCACATTCAAGATTTTACCTTGGTTCAACCTCAAGACTGTCAAAACATCCCGAATTCTACCTTCCCATCCCGAATAAATTGTCGCCCATCGATCTAATCTGTTCAGCACAAGGTCTACTTGAAGCACCCCAATGCCGATTTCTGGCCAACCTCGATCTCAAACTCCAAGACATTCGGGAGAAAGCTGGCCGGGAATCCAAGAAAGTTGTCAGGTATGGTTTACTTTGCTCCTAGGCGTTCACGGAACTGACTTGACCGACGAGTTCCAGCAGATGGTCGACTGACATTGGCGCGATTGATGCGGCGATGCCGACTCAGGACCAGCCCGGTGGCGCGTAGATGTGGAACAGGCAATAGATAGGTTGAATTGAATGTTTTTCTTGCTAGAATCGATACGCTATTCGTCTTTTACGCTGTCCGAGCCTGAAAAATATATTCATACAATAATATTAAGCCAGATGGAACATCAAGTGACTCGCAGGCGTGCTCGCAGCTGGCCGTCAGCCGGAAGTGGTCGCACGATGTGGCTATTGGCTCCTCGGCCTGACGACCAGTTGAACTCCACATGGCGGCCAGTGGCGGGCGACACGCGTTGCACACGGTGACTACACCTGGCGGCCAGGTGTCTCCCAACTGGCGGTGTAATGTTTACCCCCTGTGCAAGATACAAAGCTGTATGTTCGGTCGAGTAATCGGGGCAGCTTGGCGTATAGCCATGCTATAAGTGTAAAATAATCTACAGTTATCACAAAAAGGGTCTCATGTGTATTGTGGAGTGCCACTGGTTGAGGGATTCAGGTTTTGAGCACAATTTATGCTGAAAAATCTTGTTTGTTTTTCAGACATTTTTCACTAAAAGATTATGTGAAAAATCCAAACCTTTTTCACCACTTTTTTGTCTTTCTTTTGAATTTTTCACCTACTTTTTCAGTGAAAATTGTCTGAAAAACAAACAACATTTTTCAACATAAATTGGCCTAAAAGACTTGAATCCCTCAACCTAGGGCCTGACTTGGATGATCCATGGATGATCCATCGTCCATTGATGGCATCCACTCCTATCCACCCATCCGTTATTAAATGGCAAGCAGAAGACAAAAATTTTGACTGGAAAAATCTGCATTATCATCCCTTTTACCAACTAAGCTGCTCTACCGAAGTAGCTGTGCCCAAATCGCTCGCTTTTCCAAGAGATCAAATTTTGATCGTCCGTCCACATCCATCCAGCTGTCATCCATCCACATCCAGCCACGGATCACTCCATCCAAGTCAGGCCCTACCTCAACCAGTGTGCACAAGCTTACTTGTTTCCATTCAAGTATACTTTCACTCTGTATGCCTTGACTGGTTATCGCAAGGAATGTATTTGCACATATTGAACATTCAATAAATAAATGTTTCAAAAAGGACCTGCAGCCTTCACCATATCATTGTTTGCTACATACTGTCTAACAGTCCTCAATCTCCAGAACATCTGGATGCCTGTCACCCAAAACCTGTTTCTGTTTCTCCCGCACAACACTCATGAGTTCTTTGGCTTTCTGGTGTTCTCCCAGGGCCGAGTAAGAGTTGGCCAGTTTACCCATGGTACGCAAGGTGGCTGGATGATTGTCACCCAGAAACTGTGTCCGTTTCGCTAGCACAGAACTCATGAGTTCCTGGGCCCTTTGATGTTCCCCGAGGACTGAGTATGAGCCAGCCAGATTACCCATGGTACGCAATGTGTTTGGATGATCCTCGCCCAGAAACTGTTTCTGTTTCTCCAGCACAACACTTATGAGTTCCTGGGCCCTTTGATGTTCCCCGAGGACTGAATATGAGCCAGCCAGATTCCTCATGGTACGCAAGGTGTTTGGATGATCCTCACCCAGAACCTGTTTCTGTTTCTCCAGCACAATAATATCAAGTTCTTTGGCCGTTTGATGTTCTCCCAGGGCTGAGTAAGAGTTGGCCAGCTTACCCATGGTACGCAAGGTGGCAGGATGATTGTCACCCAGAAACTGTGTTCGTTTCTCCAATACAACACTCATGAGTTCCTGGGCCCTTTGATGTTCTCCCAGGTTTGAGTATGAGCTGGCTAGATTACCCATGTTCTGCAGAGTGTCTGGATGATCCTCACCTAGAAACTGTTTCTGTTTCTCCAGCACAACACTCATGAGTTCCTGGGCCCTTTGATGTTCCCCAAGGACTGTGTATGAGCCAACCAAATTACCCATGGTACGCAAGGTGTTTGGATGATCCTCACCCAGAACTTGTTTCTGTTTCTCCAGCACAACACTTATGAGTTCCTGAGCCCTTTGATGTTCCCCGAGGACTGAGTATGAGCCAGCGAGATTACCCATGGTACGCAAGGTGGCTGGATGATCCTCACCCAGAACCTGTTTCTGTTTCTCCAGCACAAGAACCTCAAGTTCTCTAGCCCTTTCATATTCTCCCAGGTATGAGTATGAGCTGGCCAGATTACCCATGGTAAGCAGGGTGTCTGGATGATCCTCACCCAGAACTTGTTTCTGTTTCCCCAGCACAACACTTATAAGTTCTTTTGCCTTCTGATACTCTCCCAGGTTTGAGTATGTGTTGGTCAGGTTGCTCATGGTCTGCAAAGTGTCTGGATGATCCTCACCAAGGACCTGTTTTTGTTTCTCTAGCACAATAACCCGGAGCTCCTGGGCCTTCTGGTGTTCTCCCAAGTCTGAGTATGAGTTGGCCAGGTTGCCCATGGTATCCAGGGTGCCTGGATGATCGTCACCAAGAAGCTGTTTCCGTTTCTCAAGAACAACACTCTTGAGTTCTTTGGCTTTCTGATGTTCTCCCAGGGCTGAGTATAAGCTGGCTAGATTACCTATGGTCTGCAGAGTGTCTGGATGACCCTCACTCAGAATCTGTTTCTGTTTTTGCAGCACTTCTTCCAGTAGCTTCTCAGCATATTTATATTTTCCCCCGGCCCAAAATATCAATGCATATTGATACCTGAAAGTCAGAGCTACTTCTGCATCCATCTGTACAGCCAATTCGATATGTGGACACAATAGCAGACTCGCCAGTCGTATATCCCACTGTGAGCTTTCCGAAACAGCCATACCCAGTATGGACCCCATAATGGACATTTGTCTCCTTGGGTTTTGGACTGTTGCTTGACTCCAAGCATGTACTAATGGATGGATGAAAAAGAGCTTCTTCTCTGCATCAAAGTTAATCAATGAATAGGATTGGATCTCATTGGTAGCATCCAAGAACTGCAAAGAATCCCATTCTCCATTTGGCCGCAGAAAATGTGAGAGGAATTCCAGAGGCTCCTGGACTTCTTCTTTGGATGGGCCACTGGAAGAAAACTGGTACCTTGATGCATAGCGGAAAATGTCCTCAGAGATTCCATTATAATGCAGGAATGAACAATGCTGCAGGAACATGGCAGCTGGTAGTGTGAGCCGGTCAAAACTCATTTGCCATGTTGTGTAGACTGTCCCAGCATATCGGTCATGAGACTGAGCAGGCTTCTCACGAAGGAGTCGTGCTTGGTTCTCCATATAAAGAGCCAGATAGCTATCCAGATTTCGAGATTTTGATATGAATGCACCGGCCTGAACAATTGCCAGAGGTAGATGGTGCAGTGACTAATAAAATGTTAAAAATTGAATGAGTTGCCAGGTCTAATTATCTTACCTTCACAATTTCTGCTGCAATTTGTTCGGTATGGACTGTGGCCTTCTGCAAGGCACTCTTGAGTAACAATGCCACCGCATCTTCCTCTTCCATGTCCAACACAGGGGAGTGGGACCCAGCATAAACACACATTCCTGGATTCCGAGAGGTGATAATGATATTCCCGTGATTGCACTGAGGAATATAATCATTCAAATTGATGTCTGGATTGTCGGCATTGTCAAAGAAAAGTAGCCATTCTTCAACTTTGCTGGTCAGCCATAGTAAGCCATCTTCCGGAGAATCTCCAAAGTCTTTTAGGACAGCTATATTCTTGAGACCTGTCTCAATTGTTGCAATGGTGCTGGTGTCAATGAAGAAAATGTTTGAGAAGCTGACATACAACCGGATCAACAATTATTTCCAGGTGGATGATCAAGCTCACCAAGATGATGATGACTCATTGATGAATTTCAGAGCAATCTGTGTCTTTCCAGCCCCCCCTAGTCCATGTAGCACATAAATGTGTTGGATCCCAGTATCAGAGAAAAATTGATGCATCTTGTTCAAGATATCCTCTCTGCCACAGAAGACTTTTGATGGAGGAGGACAATGACTGGCAATTTGAGCTGCCCGGATGTTGTGAAGTTGCAATCCCCGGTCCGTAGCAACTGTGGTTTGCAGATTTTGTGTGATCAACTGTGATGCAGCAATATACACAATGGGACCCTGCCCCACCCCACCAGCGCCACCTTGGAGTTGTGCTGGACCCCCAGAACCACCTTGGCCACCTATGCAAGCTCATCAATTCCTGTGAGGTTCAAGAAAAGCAGTCCCATACCTGTAATGTGGAGTGATCGAGAATCACCATCTAAGGAAAACATGAAGCTGTGCCAACTTTGAAAGGTAAGATATCAACCAGCGGCAACATTTCTACAGGGAGAAACTGACTTCAGAAACAGAGGTATCACTGCAGTGGTGGAGGTGAAGGTGGAAGACAAGGAGATGACACACAACGTGGGAGACACGAGGACAAAGCTGCCTTGCAGGCCAGGTGTCAATCTTTATCCTGATTACAATCAGTCATCTGGAACAACCGAAATGCTATGAAGTGAAAGCGTGGGTTCTGATGGTCTACTGTGGTCTTTGGTCATTAAAATTATGCATGTCTGGAGCCCTTAAACTCCGCTACCATCTCGCTGCGGCATGGCTGATCTCAGAGGTAAAAAAAAGTTCTACCTCAGTGTGCCAAAGTCTGCCTTTAAATCACGACATGCCTTATCATTGCGACTCAACAGCTTTATTTTAGGTCTCAACAGCTCCGAGATTTATATCTATATCACCCCTATAACCGAAGTGGTGGGGGTGGCACGATGTGGACTATACAATTCTGGCTCTGTCTCTATCCACCTTTTGCATACTTTTGTAATTGGAATCTCAGAGACCAAAATAATTGTGCAGTGAAATGACTTATAAAAGTCATGTAGAATTATTTGAAGCCTCTTCAGGTCTGTTCAATGACCGGCCGTGACATTGGGAAATTCATTTCAGCTTCAAGCTACTTGAAGCTGTATTGAACAACCGTTGAGGAGAGGGACGGGGGGACATGTCCTTCTTAAGGCTAATTTCAAGGAGGGTGGGGGGGGAGGGGGGTATGTGTGTAGGTGTTGGTGGGAAGGGGGTGTGCACTGTGAAGGGACATGCATGGACTTGCTAATGCTAAATATCACCCGCCAGCAACTACAGGTGTGGCTGAGTGATCATGGACTATCCATTGATTCTGCCGCGGTCAAGTAGTTACCAATCCGGTAGTAGCGTCGACAAAAATATTTTGCAGAGGATTTCCGAGGGCATACGCTGCAAGGGGGAAAGAATAACAGCATGTCTTGCGACGGTTTCCACGAGAGATTCGCATTCCTGTGTCTGCCCTTGAGGTTCATGAAAGGAATTGTCATGCTGCGCCAGGTGATTGTGTTGGCTTAAAAGCACAGATTGGATGAATGGATATTCAGAGTCCATCGGGGGTTCATTGCTGTTCAGAAGGGCTTGATATCGTGCGTCCGATATTTAATCCACCCCTATCTGAACCTGCATTAACTCTGCGACGTTCGTGTCGGTAGCCATCGAGATAGATCGAGATACTGGCATATTGGATATTAGGGAGGAAAAGAGGAGGACGGCTCGGGACATGCAATGTCTCAGTGTCGTTACTCACCCTGTGGTTCAAGTTCAACGGTCAACTCTCACCTCTTGGTGAGAATCCAAATCGTTTGGTGAGAGCGGATGGAGAGCTAACCGGGATAGACCAAACCGGGACCATACACACATTCACAAACCAGGCACATTCGATGCAAATCCGACACATGGCATTGAATGTGTCTGCTTTGATGGGGTTGATTTGGCGGCCGTCATTCGGCGGAATCTGTGCCGAATGTTGCCGGTTAGGCGGTGGTTCGGGTTAGCGGTTCAGGTTAAAGGTTAGGGTGGTTTGGGTTTTGGTTAGAGGTTCAGGTTAGAGTTTTTGGTTGGGGCTTTGGTTAGTTTTGTTAGTGTCAGGGCCAGGGAATATTGTAAATGTGTTGGCGAAAGGACTTGTGTGTGACTTTCGGAGATTGATGGCCAATTGATTCGGTCAACGCCGGCACAACTCAAATCTGGCACATTCGCCAATGTGTCTGGTTTGCGAATGTGTGTATGGTCCTGGTTTGGTATATACCACCCCCTACAGAGCTAACACGTGACAGCGCAGTTGGAATCTTTATCACTCCGAGTTCGGCTCCCGCTCAACTGTTTGCCATTTTGATCCGCCGTTTTCAACTTGCATTCATGCAGATTCCTTTGCTTGAAGAAACTTCAAAACCGCTAAAAATGAAGTCTTGGATTGGAATGGGCGACGACTACAGGAGAAAATTCCGGCGAAGGCAACTACTTGCCGGCTAATTACACGATGTTGGGCTCATGAACATACGATACCGGGGAAATAGATCTAGTTTCTTCCTCCACCTTTGCAACCTGAACCCCAAATACCAGTTCTCCCCACTGAGGGACTTCCGTATTCCCTAGCATCATGAAAAAGTTGGCAGCCCCGGCGACGGCCCCAACCCTCGCAGCGTGATTCAGGTCTAGTAAAGGGTGGGTGTCATAGTTATTGTGTCGCAAAACCGCAACACCCAGGACGCTGATGAGCGCTGCCCACATGGCGTCCAGCAAGTGTTCCGGCAGAATTTCGATTCGGCCGAACTTCACAGTTTTCCAGTCCGAGAAAGTAACCCCCACGGTCAGAACGAGTAACAGGCCGAGAGCCCAGACACCGCCGACCATGACGCCAAAGCCGACTATGGCGACGGTTGGAGCAGACGCGAGTGCGGCAGAATATGCGACGGTGGTGGGGCGGACGAGGATGAGGACGCCCTGGCCAAGGATTTGCAAGAGGATCTGTTGTGCGATGTCGGTCGCCCAACGCAGGATGGATTGAGAGAGTACCAGGCAACCCGCGTTGGACTTGTAATCGATGAATCATGACGATTAGGAATGGGTTCTGGAAAATGACATCAGACGAAGAGACGACATGGGGCGGAAAAAACGCACTGACCCGCTGAGGGTTTGGCAGATGGAGGACCGATTCCAGACCAGACAATTTATACCTCAACGAATCTAAATTGGGTTGAATGAAAATCGGGATCAAGCGATGTGGCCACCGAAAAGTAACGAAATATGGACCTACAAAAATGAAGACTCTGGAAGAGATTCGGGATCAAGAGATGTGGCGACCCAAAGTAACGAGTTATCAGGATGTGGAGCTACGAAATGGACATGAGTATAAGGAGAGAGGGTCGATTGGGGATGATACGGTCAGAATGTGTGGCCACTCGCGTATTGACTCATACCCCTCCGGACAAGGTCAGGAATACAAATGCTCCAGGCGACGTCAAAGGTGCTTGAATTCAGTATGGTATCGGGATCAAGAGATGTAGCGACCGATGAATCCTCGAGTTCCGACTTGAGAGAAGGTTTGGAGTGCAGATTCACGCGGGAAATTAGATGCTAGAAGACTGCAAGTAAAAGTTGGAACCAAAACGCCCGCAGAGCTAGCGCGGCTTCGGCGGAGACGCTACAGGAACGTACGTAGGTTCGAGCAGGCTACTTACATTGCAGAAAACCCGGGACCAGCACAAAACGAAGCTCGCCGACCGACGAGATTGGATTGGATGGATGGCGGATTACTGACCTTGTAACCAGAAAGAAACAACGGAGTACTGTTTTGGCTTCCGCGTTCGAGGGTGGTTCCATTGTGTTCGTCGGAGCCCCAACGCCGCAACATTCGTTCCTTCGTTCGTGCGCCGCGATAATTCATACCAGTTAGCGAGATGCAGAATTGAGATGGCCTGTCAGAGTGTCGAGTTCCGAGAGAAGACTAGAGAGGTTAGAGTGGTTGGTCACCGACTTACATCCGCAATTGCGATGGTGGTTTGGGTGCGATCGGGGATAGAAACCCTGTAGATAAGAGGGGTGAACGAAAACAAATCTTCCAAACGCTGGCATACCGGTGGTGCACGAGAGGTAGAAGTTCATGACCAATTAATATATACACATTAAACACAGAATATACACATACATTCCGTTTGGCGCAATGCGCCTCCTCGACCCGACACCTTTCCTCCAACACCTTCCTCAACAATGATGTTCGCCAGCCAAACAAGAACGCCCACTGGTATTCATATCCTCCCCTCCAACACCCGCAGATGCCCCAACCCACACGCGCCGATGCCCCACGCCTTTCCCACTGCCCGGTACTTCCGCAAGCCACCGCAGCCGTCAACCGCACAGCGCGCAGGCGTGGGCAGTACGGGCTTCGCATCCACCTCCTCCTCCGTCTTGAATTGGCCCGACGCTGACTGTGTGAGCAAGAACGACTCAGGGACAGAGAACGTGATCGACGCAACCGGCGGGGTCGATGCCCCGTCCAGGTCCACCGCCATCGCGTCCGCGTCCGCGTCCTTCTTGTCCACAGCAGCGACCGGCGGCCTCCGCGCGCTCGACACCCAGCGAAACATCGGCTTCTGCTCCGCGCCCCCATGCCCATGCCCACCCGCCGCGTCCTCCCCACCCTCCTCGTCCCCCTCCTCGCCGTCCGACTGCACCTGCTGCGCCTGCGCGGTCGTGCGCTGTTTCTTCGGCCTGGACTGTTTCTTGAGCAGGCGGTTGATAGTCTCGGCCTTTTCGTCCTCGAGCTTCTTCTCGATCATGTTCTTGCGCTTGCGCGCGTTCTCCTCCTTGCGGAGGGCCACTTCTGAGGCGGAGGCGGTCTTGTTTTTATTGGAGGCGCGTTTTGGGGTAGGGGCGGGTGGGGTGTCTGCGCGAAGGGTAGTACGAGGTGAATATAAAGAAGGATGGAAGAAGGGTGAAGGAGGGAAGGAGGGATATGTCATACCCAAGCTAACGTGGTCCGTGTCGCCCGCGCTGGCCAACGCGGCCTGACGCGCGGTCAGCTGCCGTCCCGGAGCGGTGCCATACGGGAAGTTTTGCTCGTCGTCTGAGTTCGAGTTTGACTCCGAATCCTCCGATTCGACATCTTCGTCTACATGTCGCCATTTAGCCCTTTTCCAGACAGCGACAACATAAGTACGCACTTTTAGCCCTGTGTGCAAATCGCCGCCCACTGGGCGCCTTGGAACTGGACTCGGGCTGCGCGCCGAGCTTGAGCTTGATTTTGAGGGGACCGCTCGTGCGGTTCGTACCCGCCTGAAACGACAACAACGAAAGTAACAAAAGAATTAGTATTCACAACTGGATTTGAGCGCAAAACGCACCACAGACTCGCGCTCGCCGTCCGATTCCTCCAGCTCATCCTCGCCTGCCTCTTCTTCCTCTTTGTTCTCATCTTCCTCGTCGCTGCTGTCGAGTTGCATCTCCTCCACCTCGATATCGACTTCGGATTCTTCGCTCGCGACGGCGGCGGGCATGGTGGCAGGAGGAAAGATGTATGGTGTTTGGCAGCAAGGTTGATGGCTAAGAACGCGTCACAGCCACCGCGGATCTCTCTTGCTTCCGACCTTCATCATCAAATTCATTCAACCTGGGCTTCTCGGACTCTTGGTTGTCAATATTCGAGTTTCAAGCCATTTATTCTTGCCACTCTTGTGCTACAATTCAACTCAATCCTCGGTGTCAGGATGGAGGTAGTCACCCGTATTTAGTCATCGCTACGTATATGTACTACGCCCCTATCTGTTATGTAGAGCCTTCTTGCCTTTGCTCCACGACTATCTTCTCACACTCGGAGCCTCACGTCATTAATGCCCGACGTCACCGAAGCTTGCACCGAAGATACTTCACGCGTAGTTGGTTTCCAATTAATGAAGTCGAACTGACGTCGTCCGAAGGAAACCGTAGTCTGACTGAAGGAAATCAAGTAGTGAGCGGCCCAGTTTCGCCTCATCGTCCTTGGTGCTAACCCTTGCTGGCCTTGAACCGAATACACAGGAAGCCCTCATAGATCGTGGCTGATCACCCTTCAGGCAACCGTTGAACCGTCAGGTTTTAATTTTGGTCGGCTTTCCTCATGAGGACCCGGCAAAAGCCAAGGGGTGACCCAGAACCCTAGAGGTGGGTGAATCTGAAGCCTTCCGCTCGACCAGACATAAGAGGAAACTGATAATTTGTCCTAACTGACGCTTGAGGCGGAATGTGGAGACAACCCCCAAAGTTCAGGGCTGCGTCACGGTGGCAAATTCGGGATCGAACAGATGTCCCACAGATGAAGTATCAAGTTCAACGTCATATACGAGGTTTGGATATACCCCGATTATCTATACATGCACGTTTGACAACTGCTAGGACCCCCGTATTCGACTCGAGTTGGCCGTTGGGGCTATATCCGCTAATTCGGCGTTCATTTAACGCGCAGTTAAGCTAAGGCGAGCGAGTTTATATGAAAGCAGTGACCAGGCGTCGCAGATTCGTCGCCCCAGGTCGCAGGAAAACACCGTCAACGAAGACATGGTCCCAGTTCCAACCACACGCCTCAGCAACATCACTGCCGGCTTAACCGATGTGGTCTCGCTGCTGGGAAACCTTTACGAGGCCTGTGAGACCCCGTTTCTCCCTGTCATCTCGGCGACAACACTCTCCTTGATAGCCTTCGTCCAGGTAAAGCGACCACGGACTTGTTAGGCATGCGCTGATCGAAACGGGTAGGATGCGAAGCGAAACAAAGAAGAATCTATGCGCCTCGTGGAGGATATCCTAGATCTCCTTCAGCTGGTCATTGCGCTGCATATTAACGCGGAGCCCGCCGGATGTCTGGCGCCTCAAACGTTGGAAGGCGTCGGAGAGTTCACAAAGTAGCACTTTCCGCTAAATCCGATTCCCGGTCTGCTAACTCCGGCCGCCCACAGAACGCTTCACATGATACACTCATTCGTCGAAGCGCAGCAAGATACACTAGGGAAGAAGCTGAAGCATTTTTTGAAACCGAACGAGATGAACACGATGCTGAAAGAATGTCGGGCGGGACTTGACCGAGCGCGGGATACATTTGGGGTGGGTCACTCAGTGTTCATGTTTGCTTCGGGAACGTTGAACACGATCCAATCAGGTCGTCGTGGGGGTGCAATTTCTCAGCAGCGGAGAGGGAAGGAAATTGGAAATGGACAGGATGCACGACGAAGTTCTGGAACTAGTCTCCGCCCTGACGGACAGCTCAGTGTCCGACAGATCGTCAATGGTATGCTGTTCTCACTGTTGCTATACAAATATACTAAATCTGATCCTCAGCAGACAAAGATTTCTGGAACGAGGTATGATACGCAACATTTCTTTCTTCTCCCAGTCGTGCTCATCTCATCAAGCTCCAATTCGTTGTCAACCTTACCCGCGGAACCCAAAATATTCCACGGCCGTGCAGCCGAACTGGAGGCCGTCGTAGAATTGTTCCGTCAGGGCTCACCCAGAATCGCCATCCTCGGAGGCGGTGGGATGGGAAAGACTAGCCTGGCCAAAGCTGTCCTACATGATCCAGAGGTGTCTGCTAGGTATGAGCGCCGGTTCTTCGTGGCCACAGATTCGGCCAGCACACCGCCGGAATTGCTGCAGCTGGTGGCCTCCCACATAGGATTGCACCTAACAAAAAATCTGGATACGCGGGCCGTTGTAAGACATCTCCAAGGCCCGCCCTGCCTTCTGGTTCTAGATAATCTGGAAACGTCGTGGGAACCGAAAAGTTCACGAACCGAAGTTGAAGAGTTCATAAGCCACGTGGTCGAAGTGCCAGGGCTTGCACTCATGGTAGGTTCCTCTTGGATACCCCCCACAGTGAACTTGATCGGCTTCTCAGATAACGATGCGCGGGGCAGAACGACCTGCGAAGGTCCATTGGACTCACCCTTTTCTGCCCCCGCTCAAACCGTTATCAATCAGTGCCGCGCGAGAAACATTTATCGACATCGCAGACAGTTTTCATCCGATTAATGAGGTTGAGCAACTGCTCCGCTTGACGGATTGCATGCCACTGGCGGTGAACTTAGTCGCGCATCTTGTCGATTATGAAGGCAGTTCAGCTGTTCTGGCACGATGGGAGAATGAGAAGATTTCTCTCCTTTCCGCTGGTCACAACAAGAGGACCAATCTGGAGGCATCTATTCAAATCTCACTTTCGAGTTCTCGTCTCACCTCACAGCCTGGGGCTAAGGATTTACTTGGCCTGCTCTCCGTCCTGCCTGATGGACTCTCGGATGTCGAACTCGCGCAGATGAATCTACCCATCCAAAACATCCGGACGGCCAGATCGACTCTGCTGAGCACCTCTCTGGCATACATCGATGAAGCCAAACGTCTCAAGGTTTTAGTGCCGATCCGCGAGCACATCCAAAAGTCAAGCCCTCCATCTCCATCTCTACTGCGGTCTCCTCGGGAATATTTTTGCCAGCTTCTGAACCTTCACAGCAAATACTGGGGAACCGCTAACCCCGCAGGCCAATCCAGTCGTCTTGCGTCGAATCTTGCAAACATTCATCAGACTTTCCAGCGAGAGCTAGACGTAGGCAGCCCAGACCTTGCCCAGGCCGTCCATTATGTCTTTAAATATAGCCTCTTCAGACATATTCACGGATATGGTTATACCGATCTGTTACCCCAGGTTGAATTGCTCCTCCCTCAAGCTTGCGACGACCGCCTAGAAATCGCATACATCACACAAGTGTTCCAATCATACATGTATTACCCCGTATCCGAGCCTGAGCTCCTGGTTAAACGAGGGTTGGAATTGTTACCAAACTTGACCGACCCGGAGTACAAGTGTGCGTATATTGGTTTTTATCTGGCGACGTGCCTCATGATAACGCACAGGTCAATTTTACCGAGCGCTGGGGTGTTATTACTGCTATCATCGCAACAATTTCGCCTTGAGCAAGCAATTTCTGGCAAAGGCACTCACTGTGGCGAACTCCTCTGGGCTCAATGACAGTGCAATCAAGGTACTAATCAGCAGCGCAGAAACCGAGTGTATTCAAGGAAATTATTCCCCGGCCAACCTATATGCCCAAGACGCTCAGAAGCTCGCCCACCTCTCTGGTGATTTGTATTGTGAGGCGCAGGCACTGTTCATCATCGCAGCAGCGCCCGCTGATGGCAACCTCGCTCGTCGGATCCTCATGCTGGACAGAGCGAGAGGCTTACTCGGACTGTGTAACATGTCTGGAGGGAGTTTGGACCACAATATTCTGACCGTCATGGCTGTGACTTATTTTCGTAAAACGGAATATGCGGAGGCAAAAGAGATCTACACTGATGTCCTCCAGAAGACATCTGCGGAACAGGACCCTTTCAACCATGCCTGGTGTTTGAACAACCTGGTCGAAATTAACTCGCAAACCGGTCAAATCGAGGACTCTGACCGCGAGGCTCTGGGCAGAGCTAAAGCGATATTCCAAATGCTTCATTATCCTACGGGGGCCATTTTCTCCGACATCGCTATGACCGACCTCCAACTCAACGACGGCGACGTCGTTGGTGCCTACGCCAAATTAAAGGAATGCATCTCTTCGTCGTGGGATAAGGGCGAGTGGGTTGTGTTCCCTTGTTTGAACAGACTCGCCGATGGAAATCGCTGGCCACTTGAAGCAACTCCGAGTCGTCATACTTGGACTTGGCCCATCACGTACCTCGCCTGGGCGCAAAAATTCAATCAGATAATTGCGTCACATTGGGCCCTATGTTTCTTGGGCGATTACTTCCTCGTAGAGGAGGATGAAGAAACCGCTCGGAATATATTCGCGGCCGTCCTGGACGGTTTCACACAGATGGATATTCATAAAGGGAGGGCACATTGCATGCTCCGGCTCGGGGATATGTTAAAGAGACAAGGGCAAAGATTTATGGCCGAAGAGCTTTGGACTGTAGCCCGGACACTTTTCAAGAGATCTATGCAGGAGAAAAATGTGGCAGAGATCGATGCACGATTTGCGGAACAAGAGCCGCTGGAACAAGAGTCGCTGGAACAAAATGAAGTCGGGGCGCCAGTTGCTCGGGTTCCTGTGCTAGGGTCCTGAAAGTGACCAACGTATAAGATGCGAGGAAGAACTAAGCTTACTACTTATTTAGCGGTGGACGAAAACGGGGGAAAAAATCGTAATATCACGTTGTGCAGCCAAGTCCGATTGAAAATAAATACAAAAACCTCGATGTGGTCGTGTTTGCCCCGCACACGCGATGCTCACATGATTCGCACGTGCACCCGTCAGGCCGCTTTTGCGCTTCCTTGCAACTTCCTTGCCTCTGTTCAACCAGATTTTTACCTCGCCCGCGAAGTCCCACGTCTTACTGCCTTGGTTAATATTCTCGTTCTTAGGCTCGCTCGTTGCTGATTGTTGTGTTCCAGCCCCACCTAGAAGATTCCCGCGCACCCCAAGCGCAACTCCCGCGGCGCGGCGCTGTCCCAGTCAAGTCCTATTGAAAGCGCATCTCGGATCAGTCAGACCAACCCCTGCTGTACTTCAAGAGACGACGCTTCTAACCCTGGCGATACGCCAGTCATCGTTTCAGGTCCTTGTCGCTCCTGCTCGTGTCCGAACCGGTTCCCAGCTCGCTGGCGTTGCCTCCGGTTGACTGCCTCCCTGCTGTAATGGAGCTCACTTCCCGGTTGGAAATCCTCACGAAGATGGCGAGGAATACTGCTCGCCCTGGATCTCACAGGCTTCGATTCCTGACGCTCTCTCGGTATCGGATTGCATTGCTGGTGACCTGTCTGGTACTCGTTCTCGTCCTCGTTTTGCCGGTCCTTCCTCAAGATACTCATCGTTACACAAACTGGACATCAATCCTGCAAACTCCAGCGACCACTCAATCCCCGGATACATCCCCGTCTCTACTCCTTAGTCAACTTCTCTTCCCTCTTCCCTCTGATCCCGCGGACGGGGATCACTCCTGGATCGCAGAGAACGAACGCACAATTACCTCGCTCCTCCGGTGTGTTGAGCAGGGGAACTGCGGCGCGAATCAGACTAAAGGTCAGTCAGTTCGCCGCCTCAAAACCTTCGTGTTGAATTCGCAGCGCTAGTTGTGATCCTCACCGCGGGAGATTTTCGCGGACTGCTGTATGGTATGAATGGCGGCGAGGCTATCTGGGCTAACTCTACGGTGCGGTCCAGCACTCTAGTCCCAAGCTAGGCAGTGCTCATTATGTTGCCAGATCATTGCACTGCGGCGCCTGGGGTACAGCTATCTATATGCGATCAACCAAGCCCACACCAGTCAACTCTACAACATTTTCCGAGAGATCGTCCCTCTCATCATATTCAATGTCCCGGACGACACGACGTGTTTTCACGACCAAGAGTGTGTTCTCACCAAAAATAGGCCGCACGGAATCCCGGCTTGGAAGATATTTTCATTCCACTTTTGGGATTCGGTGAGATTCGCTCAATATGCCTCTGACATGTTACTAAGGTCTCTATGTAGCCGGCGAACCCATTGGGAAAAAAGTGGACAATGAGCCCCGAAAATGTGAGTCCCCTTTCTGCGCATTGCACTTATGATTCTTAATTCTCATTGCGTTCCCAGTATTATGGTATGTTCACTTCCTCGTACCACCACCCGCTAAGTGAGTATCAGAATCTTCCGGAAACACATATCTTGGATATAGTATCGAGCCACAATGCGCTCGACAGGCTTTCATCCCGCATCAGCACCGACCGCGGCACGGATACATTCTCGCCAAGGAGGCGGGGTATTTCACCCATAAGAACCACGCATTCTCCCCCGATGTCTTTGAGGCCGCGGCTACCGCAGCGGAGATCCAGCTTTTCGCAGGAGTACGGGAGAGCGTATTGCCAGACTACTTCCCAAGCAATATCACGAATGTTGGCTTCTTGTCCTCGGCGAAGTTCTACGAGACTTTGGCGAATTCTCGGGTTCTAGTTGGCATTGGCATCCCCACCACGTACGCACTCGTTTCCTGCAGTTTCTTCCCTTGACGTTAATATTTGCCTCAGATCACCGACCCCGTATGAGGCTCTCTGTTTAGGTGTTCCATTCATCAATCCTATTCTTCAAGTGCGTTCAAATCCTCTTCTCTGACGGAATTCTTTCTAACGACAGTAGTGGGACGCGAATAATCCCACCGACAAAAAGCGATGGTTGTCGCAACATATGACCCTCAAGTCTCTTGACCCACCCTACGTCTACAACGTCTTCAAGGGCGACAAAGCCGGTTTCGTGAAGGCAGTGGTCGACGCGACGTCGAATCCCATCCAGAGGTTTGGCTCCCCTATTCAACGCGGTTTTCACTGACCATCATTTTCAGTTTCGTTCTCGAGGACATGCGGATGAAAGCAGTAGAAGCGCGGCTGGCGAACATTCTGGAAACGGATTGGAAGGCCGAGGGAGCAAAGGTGCTCGACGAACGGAAAGCGTCGGGATCAGGAGAGGTAGGTCAAGTTTTTCTGCGTTCAATCTCGGCTCGAGAACTGATTTGGTTCAGACTTTCTCGCCGTAGATCTAGCGTGATACAATTTAGACGGCTTCTATTAGAACACGATTGGTACATGTATAACGACCCCTTTATCCTCCGGTGTGCCAAGAAATGAGCCCGAGCCCATGGATACACGCTGAATTTGACGCCACAAATGCCTTCCCCTCGACGGATCGACCGACTCTATGGTTGAAATTATTCCGCCCGGAAATGGGCAGCGCAATTTTCGACTCTGGAAGAAGAAAGAGACATTCGTGCTGATACTCACAGGCCAATTCCGCAATACCATCCGCCGTACTCGACCACCGTAACCTCGAGCGTAGGCGGGCCCGCCGAAGTCTCTTGCTCCGAGAGAACATTCAGTTAAAATTCCAACAAACGCGGTCGAAGTTAAGGGCTTCCTCAACGTATTATTCGAGAAGACGGTGCTTCGTTTCTGGACATCAAATCTCAGTCTGCGCGGGGCCAATTCTCACGTTCAGTGGTCGCAGACTATTGAAGTGGCGAATAAACATTGATGTACTGAATCGATGACAGGTTTTTGAAATTATCCTATTGTCCTTTCTCCGGCTGGTCAAGAGCACGCAATATCCGTCGCTCATTCATCATCCGACTCCGACTCCGACTCCGACTTCAAGGGCACGCTAGGCACGTCGGTCAACCGATTCCAGTCCGCTTCCCGCACGAAATGCTCCAGGCTGTCATACACGCCCTCGAACCGATGCAAGAACCCCACCTCGGGGTCGTCCATCATCCGGAGCGGATTCCACCAGAAATAGTACGTCCCAGCGCCGCCGGAGTGGCAGAGCACCATATCACCGCGACAAGGATACGGTTTGTACGGGACGAACATAGCGGGGACTAGGCCGACGAGGCCGTACGTGTCCTCCAACTCCTGCTGCGGACCATCGGGGCTGGTATCGTACCAGTCCTCGGAATAGCGAAAGTGCGTCCACTCGCATGACCAGGGTTCCGGTAGGTGTGTTTCCGGCATTCGGGGCCATTTCTGCACACCGGGATCCTTACTATCTGCATTATGCCGCCTGCCTGCGGTCGGTACATGAATGCTCCCGACATGAATCTCGTCAGAAGGGGAGCAGGAAATGGAGGTCGTGTGGGTGAGGATACCTTCGGGGAGCACATGTCCCGCAATGTACCCCTGGGGCTGCCGGAATCGTCAGTGCGACGACTCTCGTTGAAGTATGCAACACACAAGGGTTCGTTGGCAACGACACGCAGGCGCTCTGTCCAGATTGGAGAAAACCTGTAATTATCTGGGCTGGTGGAGAGCGCCGGATCTGCAAAAGTAATTAACTCCTTTGAAAGTACCTCATGGAGGGACGGCCTCACCTAATACTTTTGTTTCAGTTGCAGAGCTGAGCTCTTCAAGCTGATTCCAATCCGCTTCGTCGAAGAATTCCTCAATGGACGAGAAGACCCCGGGAAAGACAGACATTGTTTTATCTTGGCTATACAAGTGGATTTTTTTCGATGCGGGGCAGGCCAGCACAGTCGTACGACGGAAAAACTAATTAAATATGATCGGAGTGAGAGGACGCTCGCTTAGCGCATAACGCACGGAGAGTTCATCCTCCAGCGCGCGAGGTGCGGTCCAGTAGAGCCATTCAGGCCAATTACACGACCAGGGGCTTGGGAGGTACGCGTCGGGGATGGATATCCAGGTGCGATTCGTCACATCGCGCTGGTTCGGTCGAACAATTCCCGTGTTCCAGGGTGGTATGTTATCCCCGCGGTACTTATAATCCCAGGTCGTCTGGGGAGTATTCTTCAGCATCTGAGTACGGGCGGAGAGGTCCCTGAACCTTCGGAACATTGAAATCCCAGAATCGATGGGGCCGCATCGGCGGCATCGCAGTCTCGGACGCAGTGGGGAAGCTCTGGATCCAGTGTGAGAGCTTCACACATTTACGGTTCGTTGGAACAAAGTCTTGAGAGCCTTGGAAATGGGGCGGAAGTTCACCGACCACATTTTAGGAGGGGGGAAGAAGCTAAACTGATGTAACCGCCGGGCCGGTCGCGGAGGCTGTGTAAATCTAAACTCCGCCGCTGTCAAAAGTGCTGTCACCTTGTCTTCACCACTGCCGCCAAAGAACTTCAGAAATTGACGTTGTAAGTCCATTATTTTGTCCGTAGCGTGGTCTCAAACCTTAGCTCTTAGGCGCCCTTCAGCCTGGAATCCTGCCAAGCCAATGTCGAAGCGCGTTAAAAATCTGGACGCAGAAGCCTTGCCGCTGAGAAACGCGCGATACCAAGAACTTCTGAAGAGCAATGAGCCTCCACTCGAAATTGAGCGCCCGCTCATTGAATCGGTCGTCTCCCGTCTGCGCGATCGCCTATCCAGTCATGACGAGAAAATCTCGCGATCTGGACTTCGTACGCAGCTCAAGCGGCGAACGGAAGAGCGCGAGTCTCTGGCAACCGACCTAGCCCGGAACGCCGTCATTCTATCTCCCCTGAGGCGCCTGCCGCCGGAAATCCTGTTCGAGATCTTCTCGTTTACGCTGCCTTTCGATTGGGAGGTAAAGGCACGCGGTAGCAGTCTTGATGTCAAGAACAGCCCATGGCTTCTTACCCGCATCTGTAGCCGCTGGAGAACAGTGGCGCTTGCCTCCTCGTTCTTCTGGTCTTTCATTGTTATCGATGACGACGCTTGGTTGGGTCGATCCACGTCTCTCGCCTCCTTGCTTCAACTTCAGCTCGACCGCGCCCGGACATCCCATCTCCGTATTCATTTCGAAGCCAGTAACTCCCATCCGCAGCATGAAGGCCCCCTCTTCGATCTTCTAGCGGAGCGTTCTCGACAATGGGTGAAAGCCCATCTGGTTTTGACCCCGGAACTCCTCCCTACGCTGGCAACCATTCGCAACCGTATTCCGCTGTTGCGCACTTTATGGCTTCAATCGAGCGACGGTCGGGATCCGAACCCGACACTGGTCGGGGATCATATCGACTGCTTCTTCACAGCTCCTGCTCTGCGAGCCGCGTGCATAATCCTCGATGAAAGCCTTCCCTCCGTCTTGCTTCCCGCTCATCAGTTGACGCACTATCAACTCGCTGCGGCATGGCAGATGCATGTCGATATTTTGAAGATTGCGACCAACCTGCTCGAGGCGCGAATCTACATCACGGAGGACTCGCTCCACACGGTGCCACCCCAGGTCATTGAACTCCCAAACCTGCATCTCCTCGCCGTCACCAACGTCGGTGTATTGGACTTCCTTATCCTTCCGGCCTTGCGGGAACTGGCCCTTGTCGCCGTATCCGAGCTTGACATTAATTGGTCAAACGAGTTCGAGGCAGTTCATTACATCGATGCCATGATCTCGCGATCCTCCTGCGTCATAAAAAAACTCGTCGCCTACGGAGATGGACCCATCGTCGACCTGGTTGCCGAAGTCTTGGCGAGAAATCAGGGTATCATCGACCTTATGGCCACCTTCACCGCCGAGTCAACAGAGGAAGCAAACACCTTGATTGCGTCCCTAGCCCGCCAGGCCATGGAGGGTGTTTTCAATCTAGCACCCCAATTGGAGGCCGTATTCTTTGGAGTGACGGACAATGGCACGGTTGACTACGATCTCTTTCACGACATGCCTATGGCCAGGTGGACGGCGCCGCGCGGTGCCCTCAAATCCGTTGGCCTGCTCATCTCCCGTGAGGCAGCAGACAGTCCTGCCGCCCAGGCGATCCGTCATCGTATGGACGACCTTCGAACGACTGGTTTGGATGTACTATTCGTGGCGGGAAGCGAAGCCGACCACATCCTGGGCCAATGGTTACTCGGTATCTCGGCGTAGTGTACTTTCCTTGCTTTGACGACCTTTAACATTGCTATCGACTTCCTCCATCCAGGCTACGTCGCCAATTCTCATTGTGAACCGTTCGACGACCATGGTCGGCGACGAGATGTGCCCAACGCCAAATCAATTCGGCGGTTTCAGGCTCCGTCGAGTCCACCCATTCAGCAAAGATACTTGAGTCAGATCGATCTTGCCCCTGCCCCAAGCTGCTCAATCTGAACACGCCTGCTTTGACCGCTGCACAGCAGAGATCCAATTAAAAAGCAAGTGAGTATCTATGATAAGTCAGTGAGCGGACACGGGCGATAAGCCCTATAAGTTTTTCCTGCTCTCAACCTTGATCAATCCTCTCTATGCGCAAGCCGCATTCGCACACGGAATGATCTTCTTCCCGCTCGTCGTCTCCGGGCTCATCTGCCACGGGCTCGTCGCGTCGAGGGCAGTCATGTTCACGGGCTTCGGGAGCGATCCGGCCGTGAGCTTGGGGTTCAATCCCGAACGGGTCAGGACACCGCCGTGGCCGGCACCCTGCGCCTTGAGGTTCGGAGCGGAGAAGGGCACGTAGGCGCCGGAGTCTGTGGGAGGGATCTCGTCAGCATGCATGCATCGAGAGATTGGGCGGAATGAGATCGTACTGAACGGGCCAGGGAAGATGGCGGTGAGGTTGAGGTTCGGGGGGTTGGTGACGTGGACGTTCTTGTAACCGGTCTTCTCGGCGACGAAGGAAAAGACGTTGCTAACGGTGCTGGAAGAAGAGTGGGTATATCGCGGTTGCAGAGAGGAGGCGCACTTACGCATTGGTATCCTGGCGGCCGAGACTCTTCAAGCCCCAGTTAGCCTGGATGGTGCTCAGGGAGGAGTAGTGGGTATAGAATGTGCTGTCGGTGGTGCCGCGCAATTTCAGAGGCACAGCGCCGCCTAGATAATCGTGAGGATCTATTCAATCGATGGGATAAGCGACTACTCACCAAGCGCGACCGCCCAGACATTGTTTTGGATGGTGTAAGTCTCAGCCTCATCGAAAGTGAGCACGATGAGAGTCTCCTCGGAGTTGACACGAGGATCGGAGAGCAGCGGAAGGAGCCAGTATTCGAGGAATGAGGCGGCAAAATCGATGGTTGTGTCGTGCGCGTCATTAACCTGCGAAAAGTCAGTGGTATGCCAATTTGGTCTAGAGTTGAAGACCGACCATGTTAGGGGTAACGAAATTCCTACAAAGGAGTTTATTAGAACAAAGCACTCTGGGAGAGTGGACTTCATACCACTGGGGCAGCGTTCCGTTGACGACGTCGTTGGCAAAGTCATTGAACGTCCGGATGCGTTTCAGACGTTGGGCGTCCTGGGAGACCGCGTCGTAAATTGTGAGTGGGTTGTGCTTGCGGACGTAGTAGGGGTATGGTGCCGACGAAGGGGCGGCATAGTTGGGAGCGTCAGAACTGCGGATATTTAATGAGGGCTCGTGGACGGAAGAAACTTATCGTACATGAAGCCATAGAACTCGTCCGCAGGCATGTTCTCCTGGTAAGTTGCCCAGGAGATGCCTTTGTCTTCCAGCAAGTCGACCACGCAGGAGATGTTCGCCGGCACATGGTACATGAAATCATCGTGCAAACCCCAGAAGTCACCACCGGTGGCAGCGAGATCTAGATAATCATTTAATTCATGCTGATGTGTGAAAGGTAACGAACTCACAGTTGGGCTCGGACGGGTGGGTTACTCCGTTGTAGTTGGTGAGCAGGAGACCCTGCTCGGCGAGTGATTCAAATATGGGGGTCGACACCGTGGTCTACGGGAAAATGTTAAGCAACCTCCGCAGGGCAGAGCAGCGAACTGACGGCAAAATCGGTGTCTACAGGAAATATTGAGTGCCCGAAATGGGTGAAGCAGAGTAAAACGCACTCTCCAACCAGATATGGATAATTCTGTTGAAGGCGTGCCCCTTAACCACTTTCTTGTCATTCAGGGTGCTGTTCGAGAACGAGGTGTAGTTTGCCGTCTGAACAAGAGGGCCCTTGGACGGAGGCTCGAAGACCTGGGCGGTGGCGGCAGAGGCTAGACGGGCGTAGGCCGCGAGGAGAAGGATGGGAAGGAGGGAGGCGGGGGACATGGTGGTGGTGGTCAAGGTGTCGCAAACGGACGGCTTAAGAATTTGGTAAGATCGCGGATCAACGTGCGTGAAAATGATCCCGCTGTGGAGTTGTTGGGTTGTTGGCCAGCTTATCGTGAAACGAGCATATGTAACTGCCAGGGCCTTGGGCAATGGGCACGTTCGACGGAGGTAGGGCGGCCGGCTCGGGGTGAGTCGAGTGGAACCACGGGTGAGGGTTAGGCGGTCAAGTTGGAAATAGAAACGAACGAAATGGAACACTCGAAGAATCTGTTCGCCTCTCCTAGGATCCTGCCGACACTAGCCTCTCGTTCGGCAGGGTGGACGGCTCTATCACGACTGGGGGCGGGTTTCCTGAATCGACGAGTGGGATCCTGACCAAATCCTGGCAGCACTACTGAGAACCTTGCTAAGGATCTCCATTGTAGTGCTTTCGATACAGATCTAGGTTCCAGCTCGTTGTGAGAAACAGGAAAGAACGCAACTGCTGCTTCCGAGTTTATGTGAAAACGGTTAGTCGAGAGAGAGAGCAGTACCAAGAGGGCAAGGAGGGCGATCAGGCGTAGACGGTTGTTCATTGGAAACACCGCGTTCAGATCCGTATATTGGCTCGGTCGGTGATCTGGCTGGAGGGACCGCGTGAAGATGAACGACGCACAAGAGAATTGAGTAGAAGACCATAGACAACGACGTGGGGAAAGAATATTCCGTCCGATATTAGGGAGGCATATTTCTTCATAGATGTAGGCGGTTTCAAACGCCTACCCGTCATTCTCTCCATGAAAAGTCTGCAACGGCGATAGAATGACGGGGCCCTTGGAGGGAAATCCTTCAACGTAAATTGACAAACAAAAATTAACGAACTCACGATCAATCTTGCCCGCTCGTCGGGCCGCAATGAACTCATCCGCGGCTGCCCAGTAATCCTTTCCCGCGCGAGCACCGCGCACCCAGTCTAGCCGGTAATCCGTGTCCTGCACGATGCAAACGAAGCGACTGTCGTCCAGGAGAGCCCACTCATCATCCACATCGTCCTCGTGCTTCCCCAAAAATACGATACATAACAGTCGGGCATCAGCACGGAGACGGTTTTGTAGTCCAGCATCGACGCTGGAGTTGAAAGCAATGTGTGTTAGGCGAGGAATATTATGAAATTCCAGGCTGGAGGATTCGTAATAGGTATTGCCCAGTAGCTCCAAATGTGTGAGATTGCGAAAGAGCGGACGTGAAAAGTCAATAGCAGGCTCCCCACTGAAGAGTGTCCTGGTATTGATCGTCAAGCGCTGTAGCTGCTCCATCTCGTCGAGTGAAGTTAAGACGGGGCTATGCCCGAAACGCGCGAAGAGATTTGTGGCACGGCGGCATGCTTCCAGGATATTTGGGACATCGTCGTCGGGAATATATGAAGCGCCATCTAGGAAAATATGGCGAATGACCCCCTGAAAGAATGCTCGTCCTCTGGCAGCGATTAGACCTCGTAGAACGTCGACGGTGAAGACCGGGAAACCGTCAAGTTCTGGGATGATAGATTTAGTCGAAAGAAAGATGACGCGGTACAAGAGAGGTTCTATCCTGTGAATGTGAACTTTCAAGGTCTGTTTTCCGCAAAATACCAACTGCGCATACCAGATTTTCACTCGCCACGCGACCAACATGAGGTTTAGCATGCTGCTCCGGCTTGAGGCAGCAGCCTCGAAAACGGAGCGCTCGAGGTCAGGTGGAAGTCTAGGCTCATTCGGAGCGTCGTTCGCAGCCTGAAGATTCATGAGAACAACGGGATTCAAGCGGAAGTTGGTGGCAGGGTTGTTGGTGTAAAGGAAGACGCGTTGATCGCTCACACGATCGTGATGGTTTGTACAGTAACTCCGGGGAATCCCACGGTAGTACTTATTCCGCTGAAGAAACCGAAGCTCGCATGTTATTGCAATATTGTTTCAGACCCGCTCTTAAGACTCCCAGGAGTAATGTTGTTTTGCCTTGACTGAATTGAATATTTATCAAACATTCTGCCAGGTTTTTCCCCTTCCTTACATCTGATGTCTTCCCGTTATAAGAATTCCCCTGTGCAGAGAATAAGTCAAACGTTCCACGTGTGGGGCGAAGCACACCTTGTGGCACGTGATGGAGTCGCGTCCCACAAGCGCGGCAAACACAGGCAAAGAGAAGAGTTAAATTTGCCAGGGCGTCATTAGCCCCTCGTAGACAAGCGCTTCGACAAGATCAGCTCAGAATTTGCTTGTTGAATGGCATCATCTACACGTTATATGAACAAATACAAGAACGTCTATTAACCAAGAATGTCCATTAAGAGCGATCTTTGAGTCTGAAAATTTAAGCTAACGCTACAAGAAAGTGTGAAGGAGTGAACTGAAGGCGATCAAAAGAGCTGCGGTAACAAGAACCCGGGAGGGCCTCGATGAAAAGCCTGAATTTGCATTGTCCGCATTGCTTTTGGCAACAGAAAGGCTAGCAATACTTGAGGATAGAGTCGAACCAGGTGCCAGGGTTACGGGAGTAGCGACCCCTGGGGCCTCGGTCCCGCTGAAGACCTTGACCAAATCAATCGGTGGGATCTCAGAAGGCATGCTCAGCATGTTTTGCCTCCGTACGTTGATGAGGTCGGCGGCGGACGCGGTTGCATCGGTATTGGATAGCATCTGCACGAAGGGCGGGCCCTCCGTACTTCCGCCGGTACCGAAATCAAATCTGGGGACATAATCTTAGAAGCGGCGTGAAGAATTTTACGACACGAGAAACGTACACGGTGTAAACATTTCGAAGGAAGGAGTCCCCAAAGAGCCCGTCCGTTTCGCCCTGAGCGATGGTGCCGATGTCGGTAAATGCACCGGTGCATACGGTGTAGTTCTGGGAGCCATCCGGCGAGGTCAATACTTGCATGTCGCTGTGAGTTAGCGAGTAAATACGAGATCTAATTCAACGCGCTGCACCATACCTCACATCCAAAGGGTGTATGGGAAAGTCCTGCGAAGGAGGTTAGCCCTTCATTGCTGCGCCGAAAGTATTCCAGATACCTGACCCCTGGAAACGATGTTCAAAAAACGAGCCTAGATAAAGCGACCACACTTACCCGAAAGTTGCCACGATATTGACCTGGGCCGTACACGGAACCACCCACACGTCTGCAGTGGTACTGAATTGTACCTGTGTGTGGGATTCAGGCCGTGTCAATTCGAATTTCCATGGATGCTCACGAGAGGGATATTCGGAGAATTTGGCGCAAGGACGGCCCCAGGGATGGATGAGTAAATGGCCTTGTAAAAGTAGCTGGATAAGTGCTGGCTATTTTAACGTGAACGAGGAAACACACGTTGATTTGGGCCGCCTGGGATTGACCATGGTGAGTACAGATACAACTAGAAAGACACGGATGGCTCCATACCGGCATCAAAATATTCGTTGTCCTGGAAGAACCAGAGTTAGATATAGCAGCAGCCGTTCGGTTGATATATTTACCCCGTATCAAGTAGAACCACATTCTTCCCTGCCGGCGCCACAGTGGGCAGAGTTGTAGGCCAGTCGATCTTCTTCCCGCCAATTGAAAGGCCGTCGAGGAGGATTGTCCAAGCCCCAGTGTTCGCCGGAGTTTGCGGAACGCGCGGCGAGTTCTGCACGGCTTCGTAGTTGGAGTCGTACTCAGAAATAGTCAACGAAGCATCCGCGGTTCCCTCTTGATCTCCCGTCCTGGAGAGGGAAATCCCAATGAAGTCCGAGGCAGACGCGTTCTGTGCGAAGATGTTAGCGAGGACCGACTGGCCGGAGGTGTCCGTCGTCCCGTGGACTTGTTGTACGGCGTCGTTGACCCGGGATGAGCCAGGCGTGTTAAAACCGAGTCCCCAGATGCCAAAATGACCGGCGCTGAAGTCAGACTCTTCCCCGGCGTACTTCAAGGCTTAAATGAGTAGCTGTCGCGGATCACAGAGAAAATTACCGTACGGATGTGGCAAATAAGAAAGCTGCAGGAAAGGTCAAAATCAGACCCGAATATCCTTTTTAAGCGTGGCTACGTACCTTGGGATGGAATGGTGTACTGTCCATCGAGTTTGAATTCGTTAACGCCAATATGACCTGTAACGAAGTTTGCCCCCGTGCCATAACGGATAGTGGTACTGAGGCCGGTGTGCTTGAATGATGGTAAGCCCGTCGGGGGTGCAACCCTGCAAGCGATGAATCAATACGATTCCGTACTCGGAACTAGGACTCACCACAGATCCGTACTGCCAGTGTCTATTAGTACATTAACCACTTTGAGGTGCTGAGTTAGAGGAAGCGCCCGTTGAGTAAAAAGACATCAACCTTGGCCAGCTATAGTGATATTTGTGCTGTACTGAGGGCATGGATCAACCGACTGCACAAAAAGTACAAAAAGCGCGACTCACGCGTTGATTGTTGGTGTTAATAAGGTTGTTCCGTGTATTAGAGCTTGCCTCCAGTTGGGGGCGTTGCATCACGAGTTGAACAGCGGAAGAATCAAAGGCAAAGAAAAGGAGGGAGAGGAACAGAGCGCTGGCGCTCAACATCGTGAACAAGAGAAGGAGGGAAACGAGGTTGACACGCTTTGCTGCGGCCCTCTTATTATAAGGCATCGCGAGCCTGAAATACATCCGGGCATATATTTAGACGAGAAGCATTTCACATCTTGGGCCGAACGGTCGGCTTATTGGTTGTGCTCACTGGGTTGGGAAATGAGCATCGAAGTCTGCCGCGGGCGACGAAGGAGAGCTCGGCCTCTGGGGGGGAACAAACACCAGGGCTGCACCAGGGTGTGGCCACTCCGTTGGCTATTTTGGACCGTTACTGCAGAACCCTGTCAGCACTCCACTGCATCACACCTCAAGGTGTGCCGGATAGCTACCCTGCCGAGGAAAACCGCCGGACGTTTGTCGTAAAAAATGAGGGTAACATAATAGAAACAGGACTCACGCATGACAGAAGTCGCACGCGCAATTTAATCCGCTTCTTAGGAAAAGGTGTTTGGAGAATCTGACCTTGGTCGCGCTTTTTGAGGCGTAGGAATAATCGCGAATCCTTAACCGACGGTGTGAGGTTCTGAAGCAAGAGAGGATTGCGAGTGATGCGGCACTGCGCAGTGATCCGATGTTAACACGGCGCTTTAACGTTGACGTCGCCGCCCACACGACGGCGCGAAGCGTCAGACAGCGAAGTGCCTAAGTACAGAGTTTCCAGAGGAAATAGCCAAGAAAGCGCACAGCGTTTAAATTTTGAGCCTGTCGGAATCCGCACCTATGGCACCTGCGCCATTTTCTTCTGCATTTCCCTACGGGCCTTCTATATCAGAAACAGAGTATCGGGAGCCTAGAAAGGAAGTTCGGCCACATTCAACCAAACACTGGACAAAGTTAAAAAAGCAACTCACGGTTGATCTTGCCCGCCCGTCTGGCAGCGATGAACTCATCTGCAATGGCCCAGTAATCGCGGCCCCCCTGCGCACCGCGCAACCAGTCTAGACGAAAATCTATCGTCTGGTGGATGCAGACAAAGCGGTCGTCAGCTAAAAGCAGAATCCCGAATGACTCGTTTGGATGGAAAGACACGATGCAGAGGAGTCTCGTGTCGGAACAGAGGCGGGCTTGCAGCCGGGTACTGATTTCGAAATTGAACGAGAGATGGGTGAGGTTGGGGATGCGATCAAACGCCAGGAGAGAGTCGTCGTGGAACTTGCGGAACAGTTCTAGGTGAGTGAGGTTGCGAAAGAGGGGCCGTGTGAAGTCCATGGGGTCTTTCCCAAAGAATAAGTTGATGGGGATTGCGAGGCGCTGTAGACGCTCCAATCCATCGAGGACAGGACGGATTTCGTTGTTTCCAGTAGGCATGCCCGGCAAGAAGAGGTTTGTGATGCCACTGAGTGCTTTCAAGAGCGGGGCTTCGTCCATTTCGTACCCTCCCGTGATGTAAAGATGTCGAGCGGTGCGTCGGAGGAACCCCGGGTCTCTGCCAGATTTTTGACTGAGCAGGCTATCCACGGTTATCCGGGTCATAACAGGGAAACCGGCGAGGGCTGCTGAAGGCCCTGGCCCGTCGAACTCGGGCACCAGGAAAATGACACGGTACAAGATGGGCTCAACCCTGTGATGGAGTGAATCCTTAACACAACTTGCGTGAAGTATTATCCGTACCACTCTTTGACCCGCCATGCAACTAACATGAGGTTTGGGATGGCACTTAAAGGTGAGGCAGCAGCCTCGAAAACCAAGCGTTCGAGATCAGGTGGAAGTCTAGGGTCGGATAGAGCGTCGTGGGCAGCCCGGGACTCCATGAGAACAGCAGGACGAGGATGGACCGGGAAGTAAGTGGAAGTTGAGGGCAAGATTCGCCGTTGATGCCATCACAGTATCAAATACCAAACAGTAGACATTACTTTGCATTCGGTTGACAACGATAACGGGTAACGTGGCAAAAATTGTTCTTTCACTGCGATGCTCTCCACGGTCGCAGACTATGTGGTACACCGCGATTCCGGGGGCAAACGTCCCTCTTGGGGAAAATTGAACTCCATTGCGCCGACCCTTCAGCCCCCGGCGGCTGTGAGTGCTCCCGCATCTGGAGAAGAATTCGAAATGCAGGACACGACGGAGACCGATGCATCCCCTCCTGCAGATGATCCAGAACTTCGTCTTCCGAACTGGGGTTCTTTGGTCACAATCATCGGGACGAATGCGTTATTGCAGGTGCGTGGAAATGCGACTAACTTCTCGAATAAATAAGAAGGATTTGCAGTTCGCCTTTTTTATCACGGTATCCTCTGCGTCAGTATACGCAGAGTATCTCGGTGGGTCTCCAGTATTCTCTGGCTTGACTGTCGGTATTCCCGCCGCGTTCTCTGGTCTTGCATTGATCCCCTTGGCAAGATATGACCAAGGTCGGTATTCTTTGTTGCAGCTTCTGGAGTGCATAGTATTCACCGCTTTCCCCCTTACCAGGCCGCTACACTCTTCCGCTGCAAATTTCCTACATCGCAATTATCGTGGGATACATCTTGCACGCAGTGGCCTATAAAGCAAGGTTTCTCTACCTCAGTCAGTTCCGTTTTCAACTCATGTAATGCCCCATGTTCATTGTTTCCAGTCCTCGTGGGTCGCATCGTTGCCGGCTTAGGCTTCAGTGGTTTCATGTATTCTAAACGATATTGTTCCGGTGAGTGCCTCCAATCCTACTCAGATTCCGATATTTATTGGCCACACAAGACCCGCGTATCATTGGAATCCGCAGGCGGACCACATTGGCTAGCTGGCTTGTTCTTACACAGGCGTTTGGTTTCAGTGCTGGCCCATTCATCGGCGGCTTGCTCTACAAGGTTGGATTTTCTAACGACATATTCAACGGATATACCAGGTCCGCGTCCTATCCACTGCATAGATGCTTGCTCATTGCTAATTAGCCCTGGATGGGTGACATCTGTGGCTACGGCTGTCTCTGCGGTTGCCGCTATGTACTTCTTCCAGGACGTGCCAAAGCCATACCGAATTGCCCGCGCCAATTCCCTCGAAGTCGGCATCGGGGCAGCACCGCGCTTTGCCCCAACCGAAATTCAGCAGGAAGAACTCGGAATCGGCCAGCTCACGGGTCGGCAGTGGGGCGTCATTGCGTCAATGTGCTGGTCCTCTATGTCCTGCTTCTTCATCCTCGGCGGCTGGGAGGCAAACATCCCCATCTTCACCGCCCACACATTAAACTACACCCCATATGCCGCAGGTAACTTCATCGCTATCGGCGGCATCGCGACCCTCCCCTTCCTCCTCGTCAGCATCCGCTACTCTCCGCGCTTCCAGGATCGCGTCACCCTCGCCACGGGCTCCGCCATTGGCGTAGCCGGTCTCGTACTCATGCTCGTCCTGCTGGCGACAGACCGCATCGTATTCGGGTCGTTCTATGTCTGCTGGTTCCTCGTTGCGCTGGGGTTCAATCTTGCGACTACATGTACGCTCAGCCTGTTGTCCAAGCAGCTGCCGAACGCGTGGAACGGCCGCACGAGCATGCTGATTCAGTACAGCAATTATGTCGGCCGGGTGGCGGGCGCAGTTTTGGGCGGGGCAGGTGTGTACATGCTTTCCTTTCTCCTATTCGTTCGATTCACGCTGAGGGCTCTTACAGGGGTTCAAATGGGCATGAAGAACTATATCGGTGTCCAGTTAGCGGTGGTTGGGATTGGGGCATTGCTCCACGCGACGTTCTGGAAGCAGCTAAAAGCAAAAACGGGGTAGAGACTGGCATACTAATAGAATTGGTTGTATAGACGATGTAACCGCACGCCAGATGTGGCATAGAACTGATTGTGTTTAAATTTCAAACGTGGAGAGTCTGCATGCCGTTGGAACCGCTTCGGTCTGGAAGAGTACACATTACTAATGAGTTGTTTGAAAGGTGCAACTCGAATTTGGCGTTCAACCTTTATGTGTCGCAATATTGAGGCCCTAGCCCGGGGCCACTGACTCGGATGCCGGTTTGATTCCTGTTCTAAATATTCTCAAGCGATAATAGCGTGGGTAGGAAAGCCGTAGTTGTACAAGTATTAAGGTGTGGAAGGGCCTGTGGGCAGATGAATTATTACGAACGAAGATACTTGAGAAATATTCTGTAGAATGCCATCAGTTCGGCAATTGGCGGCAATCGGATCAATGCGGCAGGGCCAAGACTCGCATATATTTTTGAATTTTGTTGAACTTATCGCGCGGGAATTTGATTACCCAATAAAAGGCTTCCGATTGCTGTTGGCGTTAACCACCCACAAGCTCGTTCGATGGTTCTTCTACCCGCTCTGTTTTCCCTCTTGCCTGTGGTTTTTGCCGTTCAGATTCCCTTTCAACGACCCCAGACTTCCAAAGGTCTCTTTATCACCCCCGAAATCGACTCATTTGTCAATTCTCAGCTCTCGCTTTGGAACTCATCCGGCCTCGCTGCTGCTGTGGTGCGCCAAGACACCAGCACACCTGGAACATGGAATATTGAATTTGGTTCCTATGGCACTGCCCAAGCCGACGGCTCCCCGGTCACTCCAGATACAGTATTCGCAATCGCGTCGAATAGCAAATTATTTTTGTCTCTCTCGGTGGGACTGCTCATAAAAAACGAGTCTCTGGCGGCTGCGCGTGGAGAAAAGCTTCGTTGGGACACCAAGATCAAGAACGTGCTCCCAGAATGGGCATTGATGGACGAGGAGATGCAAAACGGTGTCACGATCCAGGATATGTTGTCGCACAGGACTGGGATGCCGCGCCACGATTACTCTAGGTCTGCGCGGAAGGGCGGCGTCCCTGAATTAGTAAAATATCTAGTCGCGAAACTCCCTAACCGTCGCTGAATCTTGCGTAGATTTCGACGATGCGGTATCTACGACCGTCGGCGGCGCTGAGAGAACAGTATCAGTACAACAACCTCATGTATATCACGCTTTCGCACCTCCCACCGACGCTTTTGAATCAGACTTTCGAGTCTTACGTTGCCGATCACCTCTTTGCACCCCTGGGCATGTCCTCGTCCACTTATTCGGTCGCGGAGGCTGAGGAGCGCGGAACCTTAGCCCACGGATTTCATTGGGATATGCAAGACCACCTATTCGGCCGGAACGGCACCCGAACCGCGACCGTACCACATTTCCAGCGCCCAGGGAAAGAGAAGATTGGGGCAGCCGCTGGCGGTGTGTTGACCTCATCGCGAGACTTGGTAGGCAGGCGTCTCTCGATCGGTGATTTGCGATTTCTTTAACACTAACTTCCAGGCCACTTGGGTCGCTATGCTCTTGAACAAAGGGCGGCATCCTACGACAAACGAGACGGTCGTGCCTGAAGATGTCATTGAGCATGTGGCGACAGGTGTAAGCGTTGCTGTCGGTAAACCAGCATATCCAGAGCTCGTACGTTTCAGCTTTACCTACATGGCTTCAACTTCATATATTTATTTTCCCGTAGAGCCCGGCTGTGTATGGCTGTGGCCAAGCCATATTCTCTTACCGCGGGCGCGTGATCGTAGAACACGGTGGTAGTAACCCGGGGTTCAAGACGCAGGTCACACGTTTCCCGAACGATAATCTTGGTGTCATCGTTCTCTCAAACGACGAGAACGGTAAGCGCATCATGGAAGCGGTCAAATGGCGCATCGTTGACCACATCTTCGGCCTCGAACCCATCGATTGGGCTCAGCGGTCAGTTTATTTCCTTTCAATAAAGGACGAACCTAATGGCACCTCCACAGTCACGCGGATAAAGTCGCAGAAGAGACCCGCGAAAATCAAGCCGTCACCCCACGTCCCTCGCCTCCCGTCCTTCCGTCTGTTCCATTTAGTGCCATGGAAGGAACTTTCACCCACGGCGCGTACGGCTCGATCCAACCCTGCCTCGTGCAGTCCAAAGCCTCCGGCTTGTCCGCCGCCTGTTCAAGCGTTATTAATACTCCCGTCGTACAGCGCATTTTGGGCGCCTCATCAGTCGACACGATTCCCACCTTCATCGTCCCCTTCAAGCGCACGTTCGCCACCTACCTGCGCCTCGCGCACTTCAGCGGAAACACATTCAATGCGTCGCTAATATGGTCCAACAGCGATGCACGTGCGGCGGAGGGGTATCCCGAGGGCGGCGATGTGGTGGTTGGGTTGGATGAGCGCTACGTGGTGGAGTGGGTAAGTGGCGCCGGGGATGGGGGAAGCGAGGATGGGTTTGCGTTCACAGGTAATTTTTGGGGCAAGGCGGGTGAGGTGCGAGCTCTGGAGGGCAAGGGAAAAGATGCGGCTGAGGTGTGGTTCGGGAGGATTTAATACTTGCAGCTAAGCCTCCGAATACGTTGCGTGCGCGATGGGCGCAAGAAATTGATCGATCAACCAACACTTCAAAGAACAGTCTGAACACATTTTGTACAATGTATTGCGAATGCTCTAAGCAACAGACGTGCCTCGAATACGGACTGGCAACGGGTCTTTTGCCGGGATTTAACTTGGCGCTCTGAGGAAATCAGATGCAGTATTCTCAAAAACTTACACTTTTACTACATCCGTTCTACACGCGAAAGATGAACGAAGTCAAATCCAATAAAAATTACCATCCAGCAAGTAATACACACACAACAAGTACACTTAGGAGAGGAGTTTAGTTGCCCGCTGCAAATGTTCGACCGCGTCCTCGTGGAGTTCACGTAAAACTTCCTAGAATCACTAAGTACCCAATGAGAAGAGAGAGACAAAGCACTCACCGCCGCACCCTTGATCTCGTTGACCAAGCCCGCTCCAATACCCGCGTAGACGATGAGCCGGTTACTGTCCCCATTTTTCGCACTGTCATTGAACTTCTGAATCCTTTCCTCGAGACTCAGCCCAGCCTTATAATCCTCTATGAGCTTATTCGCAATCGCCCGCCCATCCCAGTTCGGCGGCCATCCCATCGTGCGCCTAACCTCGTCGAAGACCATCGCGCGGACGGTGGCGTTGAGGCCCGCTTTGAGGAGCACGTCTTTTTTGGCCGGGGAGTACTCGCACTCATCCGTGAAGAGGAAGCGTGTACCAAGGACGACGCCGTCGGCGCCCATGGTGAGCAGGGCGGCGATTTGTGCGCCGGTGGAGATACCGCCGGCAGCTACTACGAGAGGACCGCCGCCTGCTTTGAATTCGTGCAGAACGGCTTGCAGGAGGGTTAGAAGCGGCGGTGCTTCTGCGCCCCCATGGCCCCCGGCTTCGGTCCCTGCGTTTCTCGCGTTTAGCATTATAATTTTGAAAAGAGATGGGTGCGGCACAAACCTTGAACTACCACCGCATCCACGCCGTGCGACGCCGCTCTCCGCGCGTCCTCAACCGAGCTGACAATCACGAATACGAACGTCTTTCGCCCACTTTTCTTGTCGTGCGCATGCACCGTGTCCACATGCTTATAGAGGTCCACACCGAACGCAAACCATACCGCCGTCGGACGTTCATCCAAAACGGCTCCAAGACGCGGGTCTTCGGTGACCTCGGTCCGATCCAGGAGCCACCCTATGAAGCCCACAGCGATAGGAACGGGCGCACCGTCTGCGATCTTGAGAGCGGTTCGAATCTTCTGGATTTTGTCCTTCAGGATGGCCGTGGAATCACCATCTGGATAAAATTCACAGAGTGTACCTTGAAGTTGTGTACGAGAGGATGCGCGCACCTGCACCGATATTGCCCAGTCCACCTGCACTCGTCACTGCCGCTGCGAGTTCAAGTGTACCCGCAAACGGCATCGGGGCGCAGATAATCGGGGTCTTGATGTCTAGACGGCGTCGGTGGATTTAGGGCTTCGGGCAGTAGACAACGCGCACTGAGACGCTTGGTGAGTGGTGTGTTAATTGGGATCATGGCTGTTGCTGGCAGGAGACTTCTGGCCGGGTGTGCTCGTCAGCATCGATCCCATCAGGGCCGAGCTTCCGAAGAATCTCACCATAACGAACGGATCCGGATTCGGCCAAACCGCCAGTCGCCAAATATGGGAATTTTGGAAGAGAGTCATTTGCTGAACTCTCGAGCAACAAAATTGCTTCTCCGCACGAGGTGTACACCGAATCTACACTAATTACATCGCTACTAGAAGCGCTCGTCCATGTATCGACAATTTTTGGATCGGGATATTCATCACGTGTCAGGAGACAACGCAGGCCTTGAAAACGTCGACCTCGAGAGGCGCCTGGCTGGTGCGAAGACGGAGCACCCCGGAACGAGGAGGGGGTGTAAATGCGGTGGTCGCTCCTCCAGCTCGCCTACAGAGAGGTCCCAAACCCAAGTGTTATGTCAGCGCACGAGGGACGAAGGAGGACGGCCATCATACACGCCGAAGGACAACCCGCAGCTGCGGCGGACGAGCCTCCGGTCGAAGTTGAGCCCAGCGTGACAGCTTCGCCGTCATCTAGCGCACCAGAGCGTGTACGCCGTGGAGGTCCTGCGCCGCTGACCGCCGAGCATCACCTGAGCTTAGCGAATATCGAGGTATCGACCGGGATACCTCTTTGAAACTCGAAGTCGAGCTTGTACGCGCATTCGGATTTGGATGACGTGGGGGCTGAGGCGCGAGGCACGTCAAGTGTTCGACGCTCCGCTACAGATGGGGTGGGTCCATCGCACAAGGATTCTACAAAGTTGAGCGAAACGTCAGCCTACGATCGCGGGGGAAGTACGAGGACGTACCGTGACCGCAAGACAAGTCAAGACACGTAGGGCGTGGACCCTGCTTTTGGCACATTCAATAGTTGCGATCGTCCACGCGTCCCACTGACGATAAAGAGAGTACTAAGGCTTGAAGCTGCACGGCGAGAGCTATGCTAGGAAGGCAGCTAGGAGGGCAACACACATGCGCACGTTAAGATGAAAATCCGCGAGAATTTCCACATTCCATACGATCATTCCGCTGGACGCGCGACACGTTGTCTGTGGGGAGGAGGGCGAAGACGTAACGGGAACGCGAGTCTGCCTACGGGACACCAGCGTCAGCGAGAGGGGATGTGGAGAGGGCGGGACGACGTACCCTCCTTCCTCCCGGTGTCTACGACACGCACAGAGAACGTCGCCCCAGAAGGGTCAAGGGCATACACCCGAGGAAGAGAAACAAGCACAGGGCGGCGGCGCAGACGGGGCAGACGGGCGCAAGAGAAACGCTGGTGGCCGTAAAAGGCGGTCTCTGAACTGCGAGTCTCCGACTGAGTTGGTGCGTAGCTTGGGGGAGCAACGACGACGGCACCCTCGAGAACGCCCGTCAGCGATGGACGAGTTGCTGTAAACCCATTTGGAGGAGGCCACAGAGGACCGATGATTGAGTGAGGGCACGGAACCAGCAGGGAGCGCGCGAGCCGGTGTAAACGCCGCCGCGGAAGCCTGTTCCTCCCGTGACATCGCTGCGGAAGCCTGGTCCTCTCGTTTTCCACTCAAGCACAGACAATAAAGAGAAGCGTGCGCAAGTACGGGCGGGGATGTATAAACGTCACCCGGAAACGCGTCCATGACACAAAGGCAGGTGGACGACGGCCGTATCGCCACACGCCCGTACATGTAAGAATCGCCGGGGGCGAAAGACGATGAGTGACGCCTCAGGATCGACGATGTCGCAAGAGGTTAGAGGGGCGGAGGGTCTGTATCTCGTACAGCGCGTACACGAGGAACGCAGGCGTGGGGGTGAGCAAGTGGGCTCCCGCACTACGACCACCGACCGAGAGAGTCGGAGGTCGGGGGACGACCCGCCCTCGAAATCGTACGCTGGCGACCAAGCACCACTACGGGATGCCGCAGAGCAGGGGGAGCGTGAGGCGGCGGCGTTATACCTCGTGCGACGGGCATAGGAAGAGGACAGGCATAAGAGACATGGCAGCGGTCACAAGTCGGCTGCTGCGGTGCCACCCTCCCGTATTACTGCGACCGCCGATCGAGATGATACAGAGGTCGAGTGGAGAACGACGGTGTCGCCCATACCCCGTATCGGAACGCGCCGACGAGAATGAGGCGCAGGGCCGGTGGACTTGGGAAGGACGATCTATTTGCAGGACCGATGATCGCAAGAGAGGCGAGAGGGGAAGGAAGCAGCGGGGCGCGGGCGAGCGCTCTCTGGATTGTACGAGGCGCAGAGAAAGTACAGGGCTAGGAGATGAGCGCGCGGTCATCAAGTCGGCTTCCCACCGCCGACTGAGACGATACGGAGGTCGGGTGGGCAGGGACGACGACGGGCATGGTCCTCCCGCCCCATAATCGCACGCTGGCGAAGAGGAAGGCCCTGTGTGGGGTCCACCTTCGGGACGCCACAGAGAGGAGGGGGGCGGGGAGCGGCAGTCGGTATTTCGTGCGGCGACACGCATAAAAGCGGGGCCCTTCTCGTACGAGAACAACGGGGGCATTGCGCGCGCAACAGGCCCTCACTAATTGCGCGTTGGCGCCACTCGACGCACATCGATGCCTCCGGAAAGATGATAGGATGGAGCAGCAGCTGCGCGGGGACGTCGAGCCTATGGCCATTTACAAAAGTGGGAGCGGCACACAGCTGGCCGGGAACGAAATACGCCCAGCTCGACGGGGAGGGACAGACGCGTCCATCGGGGGGTGTTTCAGTGCGGGGAAGTTTGAGGGGACGAGCCCGGAGAAGCGCGCACGGCGTAGTGGATGGAGTGCAGGCGGCGCGACGGGGGATACGGGAGACGACGCACGCCCAGCAGGCTCGTAATTACCGTCGTAGCGTCCGATATTGACACAGGCGCGGGGCTGATCGAGGGGCATCGAAGACCACGAATATCATTCGGAACGGGTGTCCTGCGGATTTCCGACTTAGAGGGACGTTGTCGAGAAAGCCAGCGAAGCTTACCGAGTGGGGACTGAAACTACCGAGGGCGTGAAGGCGCGGTATGCGTATTCATCCGTCGCGGCAATGCCGAAATCCATACAGCGGTGGTACATATGCAGTGTGGTGTAGTAGGAGCGATAATGCGTTGGACATAGAGGGCAGAGTCGAGGCAGAGGCGTATTGGGTGCGAAGGAGTAAGGCGGCGCGCGACTCTCCACCATCGCATATGCCTCCCGCAGTGCGAGTGAGGCGCGGGTCCATCTGCAGTTGGAGACCGCGGCTTCCATCCCGCCTAGGCTTGGAGACTATCTATGGAAGTTGATGGAACGCCACACACTCCTGCGACAGGGAAGAGCGGTGAGGACGCAGGGTACGCGACGGGCTGAATCCTCCGGAAGGCGTGGTGCACGACAATGAGCCTAGTCGGCGAGTATGCGCATATGCGGGATGCACTGGGGGTTTATAGATGATGTCGGATCGTTTTAGTTCTTTGGAAACGATGAGCGACGGAGAAGAGAACAGCTCCGCGCCTGAGGGAGAGTGAGAAGTGTCTTGATGATGAATGAGGACGACGCACCGCGATTATCAGAGCAAGGCATAGGCCTATTGGATCAGACGCATCACATTCCTTGCGGTCGAGACAGAGTAGCTAGCGCACTAAGGCATCAGCTAAATACTACAAGGAGATGCATGCCGACGCACCCTCAATTTGCAGTCAGCCAGGAGGGTAACGAATGACACGGAGGCAGCAGGAAGCGTCTCGGTGTGGCAACAGATCCTTAAAGGGCGCTACAATTCATTTTCTGCGACAAATCCACCAGGAGCGAGGTACCGCCAAAAGGCTCGTCGAGTACGAGGATTGCCGCAAAGAATCCAAGTAACCTTCAAGTGATCTGAGCTCGAGATTGCACGCGGAAAAAGATCTAGAAACGCGAGTATTCCATGAGGAGGTTGCAAATTCGAATGCGACGGAAACTGAGAAACCATCCCGGCATCTTGCCCGGCATGGAAGTAGAGGAAGAGAGTTGTACTTGTTAGGATTGGATGTATGATGGCCGAAGTCATACCGAAGTTGTTGGTTGCAATTGGGAATTCCGGTGTACAAACGACATTTTCACTCGAGGGCCTAGAGTTTGGGTAGTGAGAAATGTAAAATAGTGGTGCAGAGTGCAACTTTCTTCACTACGACGTTCATGATCGTACATTTGATTTATTCAACCGTGGTTGAGATTTTTCGAAATCCAAAACTAATGTAGCACATAGCAAGAAGTGAGTACTAGTGAGTGCCAAAAGGCCAGTCCGCTCAATTCCCACTCAAACCAGTTCTCACCCGCTCCAAAGCCTTCCCTAGCTCGTTCCTCCCCCGCCCATCCTTCCCAAGTCCCTAGTACTCATCTTTACTGCAGTGCTACCACCGGGCCACAGTCGTCAGCCTAAAGCAATCGCGCGTAGAACCGCCACGGAGACGGACGATCAACTCCATATCCCCAGTCGCTAACAGTTGTTTCTTGAGTTCTGGGTGCTGGGTGAATTTATGCCAGTTGGCGATCTCCATCTAGGTACCATCCATGTCAGCGATTTACGCGTCTCTTATACCGTGTTGAATTCGCCGCGACGCACCTTGGCCTTGCACATCCGATCCCAATCCGTCGTCCTCATATTTTAATTCCAACCGCCACTTTGGCCGTACTTATTTCCAAACTCACAGTACCTGGACAACCGGCTGGACATCGCAGAGCGCATCCGCACCATTTCGCAGGCGCCGAATAAGGCGTTTCGGTATAGTATGACGCAGTTGAAACACCAGCATCCGGGCGCACCTTGAGCGCCTGGAACAAATGCTCCGCCGTGGGGTATTCCTTCCTATTATATTCAACGCGATGCGCAGAACGCGTCCGAAAGGGGTGGTATTCCCCATCGCCGGCCGCCGAGTCCAGAGGGATAAGGAAGCGCTGTCGCTGGCGTTTCGGTTCTAGTAACGATAAAGCCCGACGGTCGGCGTTGGCCTGGTGAAATGATATAGATGAATTTTACCTACCTCTGCATCGCGAGTCATTCGGTATGCACAGTGACCTTTTTGTCTTCTTTTCTCCCAGCCCTGAGATTCACAAAAACTATGCAGTCAAACAATCAAGTTCAAATTGTCGCGTGTTCATTTCGCCCGCAAACTGCTCCTCACCCTCTCCAGAGCCTTCCCAGTTTCGTTCTTCCCCTTCTGATCCTCACCAACGCCCCAGAACTTATTTGTTGTGAAATGCTATGATAAACGAATATTAATTCGGAAAATCTCTGGACATGTAAGTTAAATCGCATACAACGAGTTCCGCCTTGCCAGTTGCGAGTAGCTGCGCCTTCAACTCCGGGTGCTGGGTAAATTTATGCCACAGAACGATCTCCATCTAGGCGCGTGGGACCTTAAGTTCCTAGGTCTCGCAACTGTATAATTCTACCTTGGCCGTCCGAAGTCGATCCCAGTCCGGATGTTGGTGGTGCAGTTGTGTCATACTATAGTCGAACACTCGTTTGCCAGATTTGGAAAGGGTGCGAATGCGCTCAGAAATGTCCGGTCTGTGTTCCATGTACTTGATATATGTTACATTCATGCGGAAGCGGAAATAAAAGCGTCTCGCACCTTGAAGGCTTGGAATAGATGTTCGGCGGTTGGATATTCTTTATCGTTGTATACGACGGGATGTGGGGATCGATTCCTGAAATTGTTGTATTGTGGATCGCCGTGAATGATAACCTGCTTCCGCTTTGGGGCACCCTGGGTGTGAGTTTTGGCTGTTCCCGGCGTCTCCAGCCTCCGCAACAACTGCATCTGATTATTTTCCACTATCTTCAGACGCGCACTGACGGTCTCATTATCCAGGGGGCGCGCCCGGTCGCCACTGGCCAGCATACGTTGAATATCCAATAGTGCTGAAATCTGATGATCCACGCCATAAGTGAATATCCGTGAGGACGCTTCGATATATTTACCTGAAAGGCGTCGGCGACCGTCCCTATCCGCCGATGAAACGCATCTATCCCCTCCATCCGAGTATCCTGGTTCCACACAGCCTTGAAGAACGGACGCGCTTGTTCCTCTTGCACGAAACTCTGAATGTCGGTGAGTAAGCTGCGGTAAAAGTAGTTAGCGTTCTCTCCAAATAATAAATAACTCATGATTGATCCACAGACCTATGTAGATCCCTAAGCGGCCTTACACAGGTCGACTCTGAGATCCTGGAAGCCGTGAACTCCGCATTTAGGGTCTCCAAGAGCTGCGCCGCCGATTGTGTGAGCACGACGAGACGCCCTTTGGTCTTGCTCGCCTGCTGGACGGCCGAAACAATAAGCTTGAGAATGTGGAACGCCGCAGAGAGCCCGGGCACCGGTGTGATACCCAGGACGACATCCAGCACGGTGTGGAGTGAGCTTGTATTCATAGTGGGTCAAAGAGCCAGAGTGCTCTTTGTCGGTAGTGCTCCCGAGAAGCTGTTCCGGAGGCTGTTGACCTCCGAGCGGTCCTAGGGCGGAGCCGCGGAGGTATGCTGGCGTCAACGTAATCTGCTGTAGCCATCACTTGACTTTAGAACTTGCTCCGTTGGTCGTCAAAAATTCGGATGTAGCCTAACGTTGGCCTAAGGGCGGGAGGACTCGGAGTTCCATTCAACGCTCCCCGGGTTTGACGGCGACCGTCGACATCACTTCAAGTTGTCCGAGAAAATCTTCCACGAAACCGGATCCCAGACTGAGACGAGGGATCGTAAAGATAAAACAAGATGGACAACGAGAAATTTCGTCGGGAACAACGTGAGAGGTTGGTGAGGAAAGCAGTTACCGAACTTTGCTGAAGCTCTAGTCTCTCGTAGACAGACGCTACAACAAACCTCGCTCGTACCTCGCGTGTTGTAGCCCAACGCCGCCATGACAAATATAGTCTGCCATACCCCAAGTCATTTTTCTATCTCATTTAACTTCAGGCCCGGGTGTATCATTTGGTTTTGCCGGTGGACCCCTGCCGCAGAGTGAATGAATTGATGGGTAACGTTCAGACGATTGATGATGTGTTCACGGCGCTCAAAATTCGGTTTCCTCCGCCTGCCACGCAGTCCTTCAGACTTTTCATAGGCATATCACACCACCTCCAGCGGTCACCGTAAAACTACCTTCGGGCACATACGTCAGGTAGAGCACGCCCACCATGTGTGAACTGAGTGACGCTGACGGACATAGCCACGCACTCATGATGCGGTTCCCGTCAGCATTCCTCGGTCACCAGAAGCCGGAGTATTTTTTTTATTCAATCTTACTTGGCATCTAACGTCGCATCCATTCAGCCTCGAATTTCCCTCGCTATAGGATCAAGTTATTGACTGCTTTCGGGCAAACATGTCCTTTGGCTGACATCGCCCAGCTCCATCGTTTCGGTCTATCTATGGTTCAAACTCAGTACCCTCCGCCGGCAGAGCACTCCACCGAGGTAAAATATGGACGGTATGGTCTCCCTTGCCCGCTCATCGACGATACAAGAGGCGAGATCGCGCTCTGTGGTTTTCACTCAGACATTCAACATTCGCCAAAACACCCCGTGAACGGCTCTGAAATTTCAATGCGGTCGAACGACTTGGACGCCATTATCCCAAACAAGCTCTACGTGGGGAAGTAAGGGTAGATTTTGAAAATTCTTTGAGTACCGCTCATCGAAATTTTCAGTCTCAGAGCAGCACGTTCAAGCCGATCCCTTGCAGGTACCCTTCATCCCTCCCTTTTTGAGATGATAGACAGTTATTGACCATTGACCTCCACAGAACATCGTATCACACATATTTTGTCTGTCTGTTCCGACGCCATTCCGGCCGAACTCCCTCAATCCGGATTCCACCACATGCGCATCCCAGTGGAAGATGTAGACTTTGCCGACCTTTTGATACACCTTCCCTCTGCCTGCCGCTTTATCCATCAAGCAGTTCAAAGTCGTGGCGCGATATTGGTTCACGACGTCGAGGTATGTAATGTGCCACCTATTGTTTTTCAACCTGACCCAGGTGCAACAGGGACTCTCTCGAAGTGCCGCCGTTGTCGCAGCTTACCGTGAGTGTACTTTAACTTCGAGAGCCATTGATTAGGCGTCTGAATTCGCTTGCATAGTTATGTGGTCGCAGCAAATCAGTGCGACGAGGGCTCTGGACATTATACGAGAATGTAAAACTCCGAGCCTCCTGCTAGTCACCCGCGTTTCTAATCGTGTTCCGTTTAGCTCGCGAACATATTTGGCCCAACGCCGGCTTCCAGGAGCAGCTCGTCCTGTTCGAACTTTGCCAATATGCGCCGTCGCCATCGAACGGCATATATCGGAGCTGGAGATACAAAATCGACCGCCATCTTGCGGGGCGGCGATAACTTACACTTCGAAAGTAGATTATGGACTACTAGTTACCCTGGCTGTTTCTCGCACCTCAAAAGTAGATTATGGACTACCATTCGCCCCGTTTACTATGTAGTTGTTTCTCACACCTCGAAAGTAAATTATGGACAACCACTTGCTATCAGTTGACTGTTTAGTTGTTTGCAACTATCTCGTACATTTACACTTTTAACAGCCACCGTCGATCCCTTCTGTTTTCTCCCAGCTTCTACTTACTTCTCCACCATGCCGCCGACACACGCCGCTGATATGGAGCAACAGCGATACCCCCCGCAGCGGAAGGGTATCCCGGGGGCGGCGATGCGGTGGTTAGGTTGGATGAGCGCTACCGCCGCTACGTGGCGGAGTGGGTGAGTGGGGCCGGGGCCGGAGATGGGGGTGGCGAGGACGGGTTTCAAGTTGCGTTCACGGGTAATTTTCGGAGCAAAGCGGGTGAGGTGCGGGCTCTCGAGGGCGAAGCAAAGGATGCGGCTGAGGCAAAGGATGCGGCTGAGGCAAAGGATGCGGCTGAGGCAAAGGATGCGGCTGAGGTGAGGTGTGGTTCGGCAGGACCTGATACTTCGTCTGAATTCAGCGTCGTGGAAACTTCCATGCCACAAGTATGTACTCCACATTCATAAAATGGTTCGAACAACGCTCGGAACACATTTCTGTACGTTAGAAGGACAGTTAGTGGTATGGTTAGTGGTATTAGAAGATCTGGAGGCGCCAATGAACAGGAACGAACGCGGATGACCGGTTCCGGGTTTATGTGAGGGTGGTTCAGTCAAGTTATGTGAAGGGAGCAAAAGGAGAGCGCAGTGTCAAGAGGGCAAGGAGGGTGATAAGTTGGATCCATCGTCGTACAAAGAACAAGCCTGAGACTGGTTGTTTCATGTTGGAAATGCCGCATTCAAATCTGCTCTGAGTCTTTATATTGACTCGGACATTCCAGGGGTAGCTTTGATCAACGGTTCAACCTTGGTGGTCCGGCTGGCGTGCTTCGCGAACATGGAGGACTCGCCGGAGAAGTAGTAAAGCGGTTGGAAAGGGGAAGACTACTATAGACAATCACTTGGCGAATATTCCCTTCCATAATTGATAGGCACATTTCTGGAAACCACGGCCGTAAGATTTTTCTGCGAAGATGCAAGTGGTTTCAAACGCTTACACGGCCTGCTCTCCATGAGAAGTCTGCAACGACGATAGGATAACGAGGCTCTGGAGAGAAAAATCCTTTAACGTAAATTGACATGCACAAATTGGCGGACTCACGATCGATCTTGCCTGCTCGTCGCGCCGCGATGAACTCATCCGCGGCTGCCCAGTAATCCTTGCCCGAGCGGGCACCGCGCACCCAATCCAACCAGTGATTTGGTTCCTGCACGATGCAAACGAAGCGACTGTCGTCCAGGAGGGCCCACTCGTCATTCACATCGCCCTCATGCGACGCCAGATATACGATACATAAGAGTCGGGTGTCGGTACGAAGACGGTTTTGTAGTTCAGCGTGGATCTCGAACCTGAAGGCAATATGTGTCAGGTGTGGAATACGCGCGAACTCCAGCTTGGGGGAGGATTCCTGATAATCTTCCAGTAGTGCCAGATGCGTGAGATTACGAAAGAGTGGGCGTGCGAAGTTAACGGCAGGCTCCCGGCCGAAGAGCGGCCTGATATTTATCGTCAGGCGCTGTAGCTGCTCCATCTCATCGAGGGAAGGTAGGACCGGGCCATACCCGAAACGGGCATGAAGATTTGTGACATGGCGGCATGCTTCCAGGATAGTTGGGACATCGCGGTCGGGAATATCTGAAGCGCCATCTAGGAAGAGATGGCGAACGACCCCCTGAAAGAATGTTGGTCCTCTAGCAGCGATTAGACCTCGTAGGACGTCGACGGTGAAGACCGGTAAACCGTCAAGTACTGGGTAGTACTCGGAGGAGTAAGTCGAAAGGAAGACGACATGGTACAAGAGAGGTTCTATCCTGTTGATCTTAAATTTCGACGTTTGTTTCACCGAAAATGCCAACTTCACATACCAATTTTTCACTCGCCACGCGACCAACATGAGGTTCAGCATGCTGCTCGGGCTTAAGGCAGCGGCCTCAAAAACCAAGCGCTCGAGGTCAGGTGGAAGTCTGGGCTCATTTGGAGCGTCGTTCAAAGCCTGAAGATTCATGAGAACAACGGGATTCAAGCTGAAGTTCGGCGAGTCGGTGGCAAGGTTGTTGGTGGAAAGGAAGACGCGTTGATCGCTCACGCGATCGTGATGGCGTTGATCGGGTCAATGCGGCAACGCCCGGAGGTCCCACGGTTGTATTTTTGGCGTCGTTTGGGCTTTTTTTTTCCCCCATAGATTCCACAATAGGCATTCCTACCTACCTAAATACCTACCGTTCACTTCATCTGCCAAAAATTCCGCTGTTTTTATCTTTCCTTGCGTCGGAACCGCTGGTTTTCTGTTTCCTTATACCTGAAGCAAATTGTGTCAGGTATTCTGAATCCTGCTCTAAGACTTGTCCTTAAATCTCGAAGACAATCACGCCGCACGCGCGTGTATGTTGAAACGCAGCTTGGCTCGTTAAGTGTGCAGATCTTCCTGGCACGTGACTAGATCGCGTCCAAGAGGCGGAACAAACACCGACAAGCGCAACGCAGTTCAATTTCCCCGGATGATCTACGCGTATAAGTAACAAATATCTCCTGGCACGGGCCATCTGCGTCGCGTACCAGTCTTTCATGATCATCCGCCACGCGATCAACATGAGGTTCCGGGTACCGCGAAAGTGCGACAAGACAGCGGTTTCAGAGAACGTGGCTGCGGAAGTATGGGAGTATGCGACGCGAAGCTGACGTCCTTTGAAAATGGTGGTCAGACGTGTCATGATTGAGATCGAATTTCGTAACGCCGTTGGCAAGAATTTTTAAACAGGAATGCGTGTCGGAGAGATGCTCTGGTATGGCCGATATTACAATTGTAGGAAGAATCTAGTTTACTGTCCGAATCGTCGTGGTACATTCATTCAACAACAACACGGAATGATAAAGCAACAGCCGCCGTCTAAACCAAAATATGAACATAAATTCCGTAGGAATAGTAGTGAGACTGACCTGGACAAGGAATACATCCGCCTCTTAACCGCGCCGCTTTGCCCTCCTGCACGCTTGCTTCGCGAGAGGTGCTCATGGTTGGTGCGGGGGTGGGTTGTTCGGTTATGAGCGCTTTGGGTGATGTGTGCGTGTGCGCGGGTGGGGGGAATGTGGGCAGTTCTGAAGAAGATTGGGGAGTGAGTGCAGGCGACATGGTGGTAGTGCCGAAAGTGGGACTACGCTTGGAGCGTTTTAAGGGTTCGAAAATTACGATGACGTAGGGTCGGTGTCATCAAAATTACCGCATCGGCATGATCGGCCGACCATTCACTCAGTGGCTTTGCTTGCATCACGGATGAGTTCACCGTATTTCGACGTTTCTGCGAGAACGAATGTTAACGCTGCTTCGCTCTTATTCCCGGAAGACTCCCCCATGAACACCTTGACACAAACTTGGCACATTATCTGGGCGTCATCTGCGAACGATGAGTCTAGGCTTTGAACCAAATTACTTGCCGCTTTATCAAGAATTCCCCCCGCGCTTCCACATAGTTTTCCCGAATATAGGATTCCTCAAACAGTGCCAAACTTCACCCATTCTACTCGTTCCCATGATCCTGAGCCTGGTCGTAGTGGCCATTCAGCAACAGCGTCAGGACGTCGATATCGTGGGCGTCTTCAACCATTGAGCATCTCTCTAGGATTCCAGTCGCCCCTTCCAAACCGAAGTCCCCGTCCCGAGGTTGGTCATCTCAAGCGCCCAGACTTACCACACTTCCCTATCGTCAGCTTTGATTAGTATACGAACACGATGATCGACAAAGTCTGGATATGTCGTTCCATACACGAGAAATGGAGCTCACCGGGTCAACCACGACGTTGCATCCTCCTGGACGAAAAACACAATACCTCGTCCGCCATAGAACAGGTCTGGCTGAATATTAATGCTCCGCGACGGTGAAGGAGACGGGTATGGTGCGTGGTGGGGAAGGGGGCAAATAGGAGGATCGACTCATAGCGTACTTGAAAGCTGTTGGCCTGGTTTGAGTAGAACAGATGTATAAAACTTCTCGATAGAATTCGTGAATGATCGATTGCAGCTGACGCAAATAGATGCTATTTGTCACCCTGTACTGGGCCACCTTAGCACTTTTGCCCTCTGGCCAGCAGGTCCAGCAGTTAATATGGTCAGATATCAACCCTTGGGTGAAGGCCGACATACCAGGAGTGAGGTGGGTCATTTTAGGGCATTTTTACGTCGTGTTTTGAGCCGCCACCGAATTTATTTCCGGTCAGACCCCAAAATAGTAATAAACGGGGTAGTGGGCCACCGGCCTAATTCAGGCGTCGAGGCTTGTACCAGGCAGCTTGGAGTATTCAGAATGACTCAAGAGGTTCTAATGTATGATTATATACCCTCAGAATGGGAACTAAAGGTGTACAAGGGTTATAACTAGTGGTACTTCCAGGAAGGGAGGATGGCGGAAACTGTGGTCTCGACGAAATCGCCTGCGCTACAAAGTAGAGAGACTAATATTGGGTAAGATTAAGTTCTGGAGGGATAACTAGGAAGCAATGGGACATGCCTAGGTACATTGCATGGTCCCTCCATAGCAGTAACCCTCCAAACAAAATCCATTTGTTTCCGACACCGAAATTGGCTAGTTCGATGGAATGACTCACAGCGAATGCGAAGATGACCGGCGGAGGGCGGAATGGAGGGATGAGGGCATCTGAGTGCATGTAGCCAGTGTACATACCGAAATTTAGGGCGGCAGCAATGTCCGGTGCGTCGCCATAGGGCAATCTATCTTGGGAAGCTCACGAGAAGGGCGGGCCGTTTTTGTACAGTCCAGCAGAGATTCCAACTTATTCTGGCGTCTAGTCTCCACAGAGAACATTGCCCTATGTAAAGGCAACAAAACGAACCCGAAAACATGGGAATCGGAGGAGAATTGGTCGAGAACGAGGAGAAAGAAAAGGGCGAGTGGTGTTCGGAGATAAGGAATGATCAATTCTCACCCTACCATCGGAACCAAACGGACCACAGCTTCAGATTAATACATCACTCCGGCTAGAAATTTGATGAACAACATCCTTATACATCGTATTCCATCCTCCAAGCACGAAACCACGCACTTCTGCAACACAAGAGCCTGTATTATCCAAGTGGCCCAGTACCCCGACTGGCCCAGTACCCAGTCGCTAATAGTGAGCTCTTATCAAGTTCGAGAGGGCGGACCTAGAATGGAATTGAAAGAAACGGAGCACCAATGCGGGGCGGCTAGAATGAGAATTGGCGACATAGGGTGGATGGATGGAGTTGATAGGAATATAGAGTTAAAAGGTCGCCAACAGCGAGGAGGTAAACTACGCCGAGATACCGAGTAGCCATTGGCACAGGATGTGGTCGGCTTCGCTTCCCGCTACGAATAACACATCCAAACCAGTCTTTCGAAGGTCGTCCATACGATGACGGATCGCCTGGGCCCCAGGACTGCCTGCTGCATCAATGGAGATGAGCAGGCCGCCAGATCTGAGGCCACAGCGCGGCACCGCCCACCTCGATGCAAGCATGTCGTGAAAGAGATCGTAGTCAACGGTGCCATCGTCCGTCACCCCGAACGACACAGCCTCCAATTGGGGTGCTAGATTAAAAACACCCTCCGTGTCCTGGCGGGCCAGAGACGAAATCAAGGTGTTTGCTTCCTCGGTCGACTCTGCGGTGAAGGTGGCCGTGAACTCGACTATGCTTTGATTTCTCGACAAGACTGCGACAACCAGGTCGACGATGGGACCATCTCCGTAGGCGACGAGTTTTTCTATGACGCAGGAGGATCGCGAGACCATGGAATCGATGTAATGGGCTGCGTCGAACTCGTTTGACCAATTAATGTCGAGCTCGGATGCAGAAACGAGATCCAGTTGCCGCAAGGCCGGTACGGTAAGGAAGTCCAATATACCGACGTGGGTGACGGCGAGGAGACGCAGGTTTAGGAGCTCGATGATCTGGGGCGGCACCGCGTGGAGCGAGTCCTCCGTGATGTAGATTCGCGCCTCGAGCAGGTTGGTCGCAATCTTCAAAATGTCGACGTGCATCTGCCATGCCGCAGCGAGTTGATAGTGCGTCAACTGATGAGCGGGAAGCAAGACGGAGGGAAGGCTCTCCTCGAGGATGATGCACGCGGCTTGCAGAGCAGGGGCTGCGAGAAAGCAGTCGATATGATCCCCGACCAGTGTCTGGCTCAGATCCGGATTGTCGCTCGATTGAAACCATAAAGTGCGCAACAGCGGAATACGGTTGCGAATGGTTGCCAGCGTGGGGAAGAGCTCCGGGGTCAAAACCAGATGGGCTTTCACCCATTGTCGAGAACGCTCCGCTAGAAGATCGAAGAGGGGGGCGTGACGCCGTGAATGGGAGTTACTGGTTTCGAAATGAACACGGAGAGGGGATGTCCGGGTGCGGTCGAGCTGAAGTTGAAGCAAGGAGACGAGAGACGTGGATCGACCCGACCAAGCATCGTCATCGATAACAATGAAAGTCCAGAAGGATGAGGAAGCAAGCGCCACTGTTCTCCAGCGGCTACAAATGCGGGTAAGGAGCCATGGGCTTTCCTTGACATCAAGGCTGCTACCGCGCGCCTTTACCTCCCAATCGAAGGGCAACGTGAAGGAGAAGATCTCGAACAGGATTTCCGGCGGCAGGCGCCTCAGGGGGGATAGAATGACGGCGTTCCGGGCTAGGTCGGTCGCCAGAGACTCGCGCTCTTCCGTTCGTCGTTTGAGCCGTGTACGAAGTCCAGATCGCGAAATTTTCTCGTCATGACTGGATAGGCGATCGCGAAGACGGGAGACAACCGATTCAATGAGCGGGCGCTCAATTTCGAGTGGAGGCTCATTGCTCTTCAGAAGTTCTTGGTATCGCGCGTTTCCCAGCGGCAAGGCTTCTGCGTCCAGATTTTTCACGCGCTTCGACATTGGCTCGGCAGGATTCCAGGCTGAAGGGAGCCTAAGAGCTAAGGTCTGAGACCACGCTACGGACAAACGAATGGACTTACAACGTCAATTTCCAGAGTCCTCCGGTAGTGGTGAAGACACAAAGGGTGACAGCACTTTTGACAGTGCGGAGTTTGAATTTACACAGCCTCCATGACCGTCCCGGCCGGTACAGCAGTTTGGCGCCGAGCTCGGAGTGATAAAGATTCCAACTCCGCTGTCACGCCTTATCTGGCTCCCCATCCGCTCTTAAGGGACGGGATGCAGCGGGCCAACACCTCCAAAATGTGCAGTGTCCCCGTCACATCTGCATCCAACTGGTCCACAAAACCTAGGAAATCATCAACCGTCACATCCTTGCGCCGGTTGAGGGCTATCAACGCCCGCTTGTCCTCCAAATTAAACACCTCAATGTCAACGTCGGGTGCTTCCATATAAAGCCCCGACATTCCGACGTTCATGACACTCTCGCGCCCAATACGGAGGTCTCGTGCGCGCGCATAATTCTGTGTGTTATCAACAAAAAGAAATCCCGCTGTTGTGGGGTCTTTTCCGTGAGCCTGTGTTGCATGCCCCTCCTCCTCGGATAGGGTAATCATTGCCCGGCGAACGGTGTCCGGCGCGGGCATGGTGCCAATGCGACAGTTGTAGTTTATCAGTTCAACCGGTGCGGATGATCCAAGATAGAGAATTCCACGCATGAGCGGCAGGAGGTTCGCCTGATCCGTGCGGCAGAAATCAAGGGAAGCAATTGCATGGGTTACAACCTGAGTTAGGAGGGATAAGGGCTAGTCAATACTTCACAAAAAGACACACACCATTGCCGCTGGACGGGTTTTTCGTTCAATAATAATACCATCGCGTTTACGCGGTTTGCGCATCGCAATGCGGTTGAAAAGGTAGAGTGTGACGGGCTGCTTCTCCTTGATAACAGCTTGGACACGAGGGATAGTCCCTTCACCAAAATCCTCGCGCCGAAGCTTGGTCTCGGGGTGCTTTTTCCCAATTGAGACGTGGAGACCGCTGTTGAGCTTCACTGCGCTCTCGGCTTCAACCGCCACCCTCTTCCCCACTGTTTGGGTCGCGAACGACGTCAGTGCAGCTCGCACAGGCCGTATATCGGTGTAGGGAACCGTCGTCGAGTACAGCAAGTCTGAGTTAGCTGAATCCGCGGGAATACGGCCGTCTGGGTGCGTCATCCACTCTGCGATGATATCGGCAACAGTTTCATTTGAACGGCCAGCAAGAAAGACGGAAACCATCTGGGAGTGGGTAGAGCTGCGATGGATTTTGCCTCCTTCGTTGTCCTTGGCTCGAAATATTTGATAGAGGAAGTATCCGAGGGTCCAATTCTCGGTCTGAATGGTTCCGAGTATTAATTCGATTTTCTGCGCATTTGTGCGCGAAGGCTTCCGTCTCGAGGACCCATCACCAAGCCCAGACAAAGGAGGATTGTGCTTTGGGCGTTTCTTTGGTCGCACCGACCCAGAAGGCGTCGAGGGAGAGCTGCCGCCATCGGTAGGTGCAATATTTTCATCATCCAAATGAGACGCGTTACGAGCGAGTTTTTTGGGTGCCGCATAGCTGAAAAGTTGGTGGGTGGGTCGGGGGGTTCCAAAGTTGAGTTGTCCATAGAATTGGTGCTCTGTGAGGGGGCTCGAGGGAACGAGATGCGAAGTGCCGTGTGACATTGGTGGAAGGGGTGGAAGGGGTGGAATGGGTTTTCCGACGCTGGATGGGTGCTGGCTATGGTTTGCGGAGGTCTTGGGAGTTGCCCAGCGCGTGAATGGGCTTGGGGAGGCCATGGGCAGCCTGAGACGCGCGACGCGGCACGACAGAGACTTACGCGAAGTTACGTGAAGCAAAAGTTGGCGTGAGAATTCCCTTTTTGGGCCTTGCCTAATCCGGACTTCTGACCTACGGCTTCCATAGCGCGAGTAAAATCAGACCATATATCAGGTTATTTTTTGTCTTTTATTTTTTTCAGAAAAACTAAGCTGATCATTTGGTCTGACTAGGGAGACTAATCCGCTCTCACCAAACGATTTGAAGTCTCACCAAGGATTGACCGTTAGACTTGAACAACAGGGTGAACAACCACGACACCGAGAGCATTGTATGCCCAGAGCCTCCATCCTCTCTTCCTCGGAGGAAGTTCCTCCCTAATATCCAATATGCCAGTATCTCGATCTATCTCGATGGCTACCGACACGAACGTCGCAGAGCTAATGCAGGTTCAGATGGGCGTGGATAAAATACCGGACGCACGATATCAAGCCCTTCTGAACAGCAACGAACCCCCGATGGACTCTAAATATCCATTCGTCCAATCTGTGCTTTTAAGCCAACGCAATCGCCTGGCGCAGCATGACGATTCCGTCAGCGAACCTCAAGGGCATGCACAGGGACGCGAATCTGTCGTGGAATCCGTCGCGCGACATGCTGCTATTCTTTCCCCTGTGCGGCGTATGCCCTCGGAAATCCTCTGCGAAATCTTTTCATCGACGCTACTACCGGATTGGCAACTACTTGACCGCGGCAGAATCGATTTACAGGATAGCCCATGGTCACTTAGCCACACCTGTAGTCGCTGGCGGGAGATAGCTCTCGGTCTACCATCATTATGGTCTTTCATTGCGATTGACTGCGACATTTTGGACAATCCATTGGCCGCCTATCCATTGGGTTTGCTCCGGGTGCAACTCGAGCGGGCCTCCCAGTTACGAATCCATTTCGATGCCAGCCATTCCCATTCAAGCGATCAAATTGCTCTGCTCGAGCTGCTCGTGGAGTATTCCTCGCTGTGGGTAGACGCCAATTTGACCCTGCTGTCGGAACTCCTTCCAGTCATCGCGGCGCTACGCAATCGTGTTCCACTTTTGCGTGGACTGTGGCTGAAATGGGGCAAACCCAACCAAGTGTACAGGCAGCCGCTCCCGGTAACCGCTATCGATTGCTTCGAAGACGCTCCCTCTCTTCGTAGCGTGTCCTCACTGCTAGAAGCATATCCCCGCGTTTCGCTTCCTGCTCACCAGCTGACGCGATATCAGCTCAACGGTACATGGCAGACGCACGTCGACATCTTACGGGCCGCACCCAACCTAGTCGAAGCCCGTGTCCACCTTGTCGAGGACTATTCGGCTCATACGGTCTCCGGTGGAGTCATCGAACTCCCCAGTCTCCGCCTCCTCTGCACCTCACACTCAGACATCCTCAACTCCCTCAAATTGCCGGCCTTGCGCGAGCTTGGTCTAATCATCACCAGCGACCGGGAGACTTCCTTGCAGATCGCTGAAATGGTCATGCGATCCTCCTGCACACTGCGAGAACTTTGGGCCGTTGGCCTCAGCGGCGAAATGGTTCTCACGATCCTGCGGAAAAATCAAGGTATAGAGCGCTTCGTAAATATCGCCACAGATTCAGCAGATGGCGCCACGGACATCATCTCTGCCTTGTCCGCCCGCGACGCTTCGGGGACTTTCACACTGGGACCTCAGTTGCAAAGTGTGTTTTTCGCCCTCGAGCACTCACCCATTGACTACGACCTCTACATCGATATGCTTTCCGCACGGTGGACAGCTTCAGGCTGTGCTCTCAATTCTGCAGGTTTACTCATCAAATCCGATCCCGGTGACCCACAGCTAACGCCCTGGGGTCGCCTTCGTTTGGATGATCTTCGTCGCGCGGGTTTGGACCTGCTTTTTGTCGAAGGAGACGCCGTAATGCACATGATAAGTGAATGGCTCTTTGATCCCTTTCTACGTCGTTTTTCATGATGAATGTCGATTTGTTTTGCTCGTGGTCACTATGCGGATTCCAGAATCTGTTTATTGTGTGGGTTCTTGTGGGTTCTTGGCCGCGGAAGCAAACAAGGGGTACAGTATCGAGGAAGTTGGCTCTGAGGTGCGATTGTCTGATAGGGAGCAACCCAGTCTCTCAAATGTTAGACTCTATTGTGGGCCGGTCGGATTTTTTTTAAAGCTTGCTCTGATGCGCGGCCACGTGACGTGGCAAATACAACCACACGCGTCTTGATGTTTGAAAATAAATTCCCGCACCGACTCTCGAGGGACTAATTCTCCTTATATATTTGAAGCGATAGAAGGAGACGATACTGACCCTAGACCTCATAGGCAGCGCCTCGCACCGAAATTTGCCTTTGATTTTAAAAGTCAAAACTTAGACGAACGAGGGAAATCGCGCAATGCACGCCAGCAGTTAAAGACTGCGCACCCTTAGGTCGAAGGCTAATCAGCAGAACCTTCTATTGATACATCGCTTCCAGAAGCTACGTCAATCTCTACACATCATGACAGACGGCAACGGATGTAGGAGTTTCAGGTGGAAGACATCTGCTTCTGCTATGATATGAAACGCATGGTGGCGGCGCCATGGCGTGGGTGTTGGCGTCTGCTTCCATTGATTATTGTGTTGTGTTTCCTGGGTTCAGTTGTCATTTATGGAAGTCCATTGGCAGTAACCCTTCACACCTGTCGTAGGCGAGTGTTGCTTTCCTATATCATCTCGTCCGGTAGAATACATGTACTGTACAGAATCCCAACACGGAAGGGATCATCATCGGTAGTACACAGGGAACATGAGTCAGTTATAAGGAGCAGGCCAGCAAGCGCACTGCGACCCGTCGTCCTCACTGAGCTAAGTAAACTCCTCGTCCAGAAGACCCTGTCGCTTCGGGGTCCTTTGAGTCGAAATCCGACCCAACAGTCGTGACACGAGAGCCCGTTGCGACGTTTGTTCCTAATTTTAATTCAAAGGCACGATCCGTGGGAGGTCTTCTCGTCGCCGTTGTGTAGCTTGTGTTGAAAAGAACGGTAGAATGGTTGTCTTCCGCACGCCCATCGGATTTGACACTCAAGTTGAGGCCGATGCGTACAATGATGAGAGAGAACTGTGAAAGAATGTAAGCTGGTGGGCCGTTAGAAGAAATTCAATGAACATACCACAATCCCCTGTTCGTCGGCTTCAATTAGTGAACACGAATGCTGGTTTCTGTACTCACGATGATAGAGGAAGTCTGGATACCTCCTCCATTCAGAGTCATTCCAGGCACGGGAGATAGAGCTCACCGCGTCAACCACCACGTTGTATCCAGGGGTATTTTGGCTGAGGAACAACGCGAGAACGAGGATAAGCATGGCCGAGTAGATAGCACCTAGGGAAGGTTTGTTGGTCTCCAATTCCTTCAAAATCGTTTTCTATACCTGACTCCATAATAATAATGAGCAGATTGTTGAGGCTCGACCCGTTGACTATGCCTGAGATTTGTCGTTGGCCTCTCCAAACCCGGATCCCAATCAAAGCTTCTCGGGACGTCAGAGTTGCAGTGCTGATGATAACTGGACGCCTACCTGTTGATATACCATTCGTAGCCATCGTCATACCGAAGAACACCGAAACGATATTGAGTTGATCCTTGATGAAGAAACTCGTAGTCGTATGGGACAATCCTATGAGGCCGGCGATGCCAGCACCGATACCGGCGAGAAGGCAGAGCGTCGGGAAGATGATTATTGGGATGGAATAATTCCAGACGACGAAACACCGATACAGCTTGTGGAAGGTCAGAATAATACGGATGAAGATTTAAATTTGCCCTCACCATAAACGCGTCCGAAACCAAGGTCGTGGCGACGTAGAGGGCCGTCTTCATTACATTCAGTGTGCCCGGTGTTCCATTGATATAATACAAGTCCGCCTCAGCGGTGGTATCGGTGCTGTACGCGAGGAACAACATGACCGAGTCGATGGCCAAGTGCTGGTAAATGTATTCGGTTCATGGAGTGTACGAAGGTTAACGTGAGGAGTGCGGACCCAGGTGATTAGAACGAAAAGCAGTAAAGCAGTTGCCAGGAACTTGTTACTGAATCCCCGCTTTTCTCTACGTCTTGCGAATGCCACACTCAGGCTAGCGAAAAACAGAATGAGGTACATTCCTGCGAAAACCGGTTAGTAGTGCATCAGAAGTCACACGTTACAGAGGCTCACCGTAGGCCAAGGCCTCTACGACCAGGGCAATGATTTCTGACAGAGCGAAAGACATCATGGTGGGCTGCGTAGGAGGGTCACTTCAATGCACGCTTCCCATCCTATATATGCCGGGAGCGTTGGAGGGAAGCTGCTTCGAATGTGCCAAGAACAAAGTGGTGGTGTGGAGAAATCATGCTTGATGAGGAAACCGATCGCCGACTTTTGAATACATTCCTATTCTGAGCTCAACCTGGTGGGCCGTGGTGGCGTACATGGTCCGGGATAGCATCCTCGGAGATGGAACAGACAGATGGTGTGAAAACGAAGCTCGAACTCCATGTCTAGGCAAGTTCGATACGATGGGTGTCATCCTTTAGCCGTGCTCAACGGAGGAGGAGGGGATTATCGTCTCTGCAGTCCCAGAAACAACAGAGAGGGGGGACAGGTAATCATACTACGGACATAAGCCGTAGTATGTATACTAACTGCGGTGTGGACGGCATTATTATTCCTTCTCAATTTTTGACTGTAAAAGCTGCCCCACGGACCCGTGAAATCTGTAAACGCTCCACAATAGTAATTCATCCGATCGAACGGGGCCAACATAAAACCATGCCGTACACGGAAACGGGAGACCATCCCAGAACTGTCAAGGAAGGTCTGGGAATGGGGTAATTAGGCAGCAACTGCTGATCATTTGGTGAGACCTGGCAGGAGGAAGGCGAGATACGCTACTTGTCAGATTTCAATACCACAGCTGCAAGCCCCTGAATTCGGACATTTGAGCCGGGGAACGCCTTGGGATCCAATTATCGCGGCTACTAAGTTCTGGCCCTCATCAAGTTGATGAATGCTACGAACTAACAACGGGAGAACCCAACGATGATTCGCAGATCGTGTAACCAAAAGTGGTGTTAAATTCAGAGCGATTGGTACGCTGTTTGATGATCTGTTCAACAAAGAAGACAAGGTTGGAAAACCGCAACCAAGTTCAGTGGAATCATCTCACCCTGGCGGCATTTGTGGTGAATAGCGGAGAAGTTACACTTCAGTCCTCTTCCTCGAGCTCCTCTATGGTGCGAATAGGTTGGCGCAGACTGCAACGGCGGATTGCGGCGATTAGCTCGGCCCGTCGATAGCATCAATTCAGTGTCCGCGGCTTGGTCCGCGGTTTCCATGAAATGAACTGGGTTTCCACGCTGTTAAACCAAGGGACACCACCGGCTCGTGCTACCCCGACGCATCAATTATTAATAGGTCGCTTGAAGGCATCGTCTAGATTAGTTTAGACCACTTGAAAAGAGCCGCGTCGCAACTACGACGAAAAGCCCCACTTGGTCCGCCATGTATTCGACTCTACCGTTGATATCTCTGGCGCTCCTTACCACTGTCTCTTCAACTCCAGTGCTCGATGTCTCTCAGGATCAGTGGCGTTCTCTCAACTCCACAGTCGGCGGGCGGCTTCATACCGGGACACCATTTGCACTACCCTGTTTCTCGGTGTACAACAATCATAGCGTGAACCTGGACGAGCAAGCGTGTGGGGTGATTCAGGCCAACTACAATTCTCCGCAGTTCAGAGTGGACACCTTTAGTGCGAACATGTTTGTAAGTGGTCTCAGCTACTATCCTACTTCCACTGACGCCGGATAGGTCGAGTTTGAGACTTGCATGAAGACGGGCTCAAAATGTCTCCTTGATCCCACCGACCTACCAGCGATCGCGGGCCAGTCCTGCGGCCAGGGCGAAATCCCGCCTTATTATGTGCATCACCTCACACGGGAATCACACAATAAATACTCATTTTCTTTCAATCAGATTGAGGTTCAGACTGCAGGGGATATCCAGGCCGCCTTCAAATTCTCCGAACAAACCAAAGTTCCGCTGTCTATTAAAAACAGTGGACACGATCTCTTTGGGCGCTCGCGGCGGCCTGACTCTCTGGGACTCTGGGTGCGTTCAAATATCTCCAGTTTGAGCTCGCCCTCTGATGCCTCCCAGACGCGCAAGTTGCAAACGGGGAGTTATATTTGTGCTCAAGCAATTCGACTGATTCTCACCTATCACCCATGCCTTTTAGATGAGCTACGAGCCTACCTTTGTGGCTGAGGGCTGCAAGGGGTCGTCCAATCGTGCCATCACCACTGGTGTGCGGATTCTCCGGTGTGGCCGGTTGAAATCATTTTGAAGTTCTTTTAGGCCGGCGTCACACTCGCGCAGGTCTACCAGTTTGCAGACCAACATAACTCTACGTTTGTGGGCGGCTACTCCGAAACGGTCGGTGCCAGCGGGGGTTGGCTGATGGTATGGTCTCTTATCGTGTCGGGTTGAGTTCCCTCACGCATCTTACTCTAGGGCGGTGGACACTCCGTACTTTCGCCCACTCTGGGGTTGGGTGTCGACCGCGTTGTACGTTCAAGTCTCATGTTGAAATGTTTCAGGCGAACTCATCCTCCCTTGAGCTTGAAATCAAGATAGTTACCCCGGACGGCCAGCTGAGAACGGCCAACGCATGCCAGAACACGGATCTGTTCTGGGCGCTCAGAGGCGGCGGCGGAGGTACCTTTGGCGTCGTGACCGAATCCACACATCTTGTTGAGAAAAGCTTCTCACTTCAAGTGTGCGTCCCCTACAACTCCGCCTGGTTATCTGGATCTGAACGACGAGCAGAATCAACATGACATTTGTCGCAACCCCCGCGAACCTACCGGAATATTTTGCAGTCCTCGTCAACAATTCCGTACGGTGGGCCGATGAGGGTTGGGGCGGGCACATCAACAACGCTCCCGCTGGGATCGCCTACGTGAACTCGCAGCTGTCCCTGGCTAACGCGACTGCTTCCATGGCGCCTGTCGCAGCCTTCGCTGCAGCTAACAACGGCACGGCGACATTCACGACGTTTTCCTCGTGGTTCGATTTCTTCACGAACTTTGTCACGAAAGCTGAAGTGGTATGTTTCACCGTTCTCGTTCTTCGTTTGGTGCTTATATACCATTAGCCCGTGGGCGGCTCCGCCTCGCTCGGCTCGCGACTTATGCCCAAGACACTCTACGAGACGGATACAGGTCGCGCGCAACTCGTTGCACACCTGGTCAAGCAGACCACGGAACATGGGATGCCCGCCGTTGGCGTAGTCACACCAATCTCTTTTAAAGCCACCCCCGGCGCGACAGCAGTGACCCCCGCATGGCGCAACTCGTTGTGGCATGTGAGTACACGGTCCCTCAGATTTAGAGGAACACCATTACTGACACAGTATTCAGCTGGAGCTGCCCTCCTTTTGGGCATACAACAGCACCCCGGCGCAAGTGAGCGCTGGGTTAAGTGTCGCTCACGATTTCGTTCAAACTGAACTGGTGCCCCTGGCGCCCGACTCTGGCTCATATATGAACGAGGGGGATGTATACGAGAGCAACCACGAGGGTAGGCCATTCTCCCCCCCGGATCTGCAAAACTTGAGCGCCTTGTTCACAGTCTCGTATTGGGGATCGAACTACGCCCGTCTCCTTGAGATCAAGAACAAGTAGTGAGTTCGAGTTACGCGGTTCCTGTCAAACTGAGTTAAAAGCCCTCGTTAGCGACCCGAAAGGACTCCTCAGCTGCTGGCGATGCGGCGAGTCGTTTCCATTTACTTATTCAACGTTGAATTCCTAACGCTACACAAATAGTTGGGTGGACGGGCCCCGATCCCACAGAGTATCCGTGCTACCCCACGCTCGCCGCAGTCCCGAACACACCAACCTGAAACTCGATCTAATAACAGCGGCCCAGTAAGTATGACATTGTTTTCGACTTTACCCACCTAGCCTTTATTGTACATCCCGATTGTAATATCTGAATTTTAACATGGAGCTTTTCAGGCTTCCCATCGGGGCCAGAATAGAGCAAAGGAGCTTGAGTGATAGACCATAAGACTCCGTTCTGCCGTGTGGCTGGGACAGGTGGCAATCTGCACTACAATCTGTCCTATAAATCGACAGCCGGACAGCTGGTTTCTGGAATTATGGAGCGACAATTTAATGGGCGTTGTTCATTTCAACCAAAATTTAACCAAAGATTTCAACATCAAGCAAATTTGACACCCATGATCGCCAGTTGAGTTCGCTCCTCGACAATGCATTGGTCCAAGGTCCGTTTCTTAGCCGTTTCGCCTTTTCTCGTACGTCTGGCATCATTTTTTTGCTTTGGCACATTGAGATGAAAAGATTGCGCTTGAATTCGTTGGTATGGTGGAAAGGAGAAAACTCGGATCTTTCCGCTACGGTCGATCGGCCTCGGGCGGTAGCAAGCTGAGATGAAAAGCGTATACGCTGTTCGTGGGCATTGTGGAACAGTCTAAGAGCACAGGATCACCGCATAACCAGTATTCAACTTGATGACGAGACTGTCGCAAATGTCTGCTAGGAGATGCTGAAATATGCAAGAGACCCGCGCGATCGTTACTTTCGACACTGCGATTGAGATGCGAGCCGACTACACGACAAGAGGGTTACGAGATACGAATTACAAACCGAGCTCTCGGACGGCTCTTTCCGTCGTCTCATACAGCTCCGTCTGCAATCGCACATCCACCGCAGACTCGGACGGCGCCGTAATTTTCCCAACCGGCATCAAATACGCGCCCTTATACTCGTTATGCTGGGGCCCCTTCACGGCCTTCGTAGCCGCCGCAAACGCCACCGCCTTCCCCCCCGTACTCCACGCGCCAAACAACAACGGCACCAGCACGTGTTTGAAGAGCCCCCCCACAACGGGGAAGAGGCCCACAACGCGGGAGGAGCCCCCCGTGGCGATCGTACCAGGGTGCACCGCCAGGCAGGTGATGTTCGCGCTTTCGGCATCGAGGCGCGTCTGCAGGGCTTTAGCGTGCAGGATGTTCATGAGCTTTGACGAGCCGTAGGTGTCCATTTGGCGCATGATGGAAGGACCGTAGTCTTTGTTGAGGGAGTCCTTGGTGGCGAAGGTTGTGGGTTTGACGTTTGAGTGCAGGACCGAGGAGAGCTGTACATGTGATTGAAGCGGGTTAGCGGGGAAGGGGGGTGGGGCGGTGTGACGCACATTGACGATGCGCACGTCGGAGTTGGGGTCCGCGGCGGTGCGCTTCAGGAGCGGGAGAAGTGCGTCCGTGAGGATGAAGGGGCCGACATGACTAGGTGCGGCTGCGTGAGTAAATTTTTTAATACATACCCTTTGAGAAAGGCGTACTTGGTGGCGACAATATCAAGGAAACCATCCTCAGTGATACGGAAGGGCCCTGCGGAACTAATAACAACAACCTCAATATCAGTTCCCGCATCCTGGAAGGAACAAAAAATGTACCCACATTGCCGCATTGTTGACTGCCGTCGAGCGTGAGTCGGTGCTCCCAGAAACGTCGTCATGAACAAGAACGAACCTAAGATATCCAACCGCTCCTCGCGCTCGGCGAATTGCTTCGCGACGCGCGAAACGCCGCGGAGGTCCGCAAGGTCGAGCTCCAAGAACTGCACACTTCCTTCGCCCAGACCCTCTGATTCCAGTTTCTTGATCGCGGCCTGCGCCTTGGTGGCGTCGCGGCTGGCCATGTAGATCTAATGGAAGGTTCGTTGAGATGAACGAAAGTTTGTTGAGGACGAAGTTAATAAATGAACGGTTCGTTGAGCTCGAGCTGAGGGACCAAAAGACATGTACAAAGACGCACCTTCGCCCCCTGCCTTGCCAATATCTGGATGGTCCCATACCCAACACCCGTGCTGCCAAATTAAGGTCAGCTGCGGACTCATGACACAGCGGATAGTTGGGTAGGAGGTAGAACGCAATACACGCACTTGCCACCGGTCAGGAGCACGACCTTGCCGTGGAGGTCGAGGAGGCTGGGGTCTTTCGTGGTGGTGGAAGCCATAGATGCAAATTGTGATATCAATGTGTCAGACAGTTTATGTCAAGCGTCGGCGAAAGCGTGTCAGCTGCGCCGGATTTGCAGAGATTTGTTGAATTAAATACGAAATGTTCGCAACGGAAACCTTGAAGAACAGTAACTCAGGCTCCTTCACAGCCGCGGTTTCGAGGATAACAGTCAGTGTAGCGGGTGTTCAATTGATTCTGTAAATCAGCGTTACCGGAAATCTCGGACCGTTTGTGACTGATGTTACAGAGTGACTTAAAGTTTTGGGTTATCCTCTCCACGGCGGCTGCCCGATAACATATACAAACAACATAGCCACAACTTGCCGAAATCGTTCACAAATTCAGTATGAGAGAGCGTCCCCGCAAATAAAATGAACGGTGCGGTCTAAGTGGTGGGTGTATGCCCTATGGTTGCTATGTAACGGTCTAGGATGTTCCGTACCACCCAATGACACTATGTACTGCCTTCACCACGCAAAATCTTAATTCTGGCCCTCCTACCCCTAGACAACTAATATGTAAGGGGGTAAAAGGCATTGGCGAACTATATATATACATGAGGGTGTCCTGTTCTGGTGAAGGAATATTTTTCGAACCTATGAGCAACCCAGCTGAATTTCTCAAAGATTTCAGCAAGTTGTGGCTATGCTATTTGTATATGTTATCGGGCAGCCGCCGTGGAGAGGCTCACCCAAAACTTTCTGTCACAGTAACATCACACATAACGCGGTCCGAATTTTCCGCTCCATCAATTTCTGAATTCATTGAAAAAAATACAGCTACAAGGACTGTGAGCCTCGAAACCGCGGCTGTGAAGGAGCCTGACAGTAACTCAGAAAACCCCGTAAGTCAGCGGAAGTGGGTCCGGTCAGCGGACAGTGAACAAAGTACTCACTGCGTTAAGCCTCCCCGTCGGCACACGTTGCCGACGTTTGGCGGCGTGTGACGACTTGTGCCGCTCATGGGAAACGCAGTGTGCCGACGCCGGGTCGTCACACGCCGTCGGACGTCGCAACTTGTGCCGACGGCGCCGTCAGGGACTGAGTGGCGAGCGTGTACGATCGCTTGAGGAGAAGGGAGATTATGAATCCTTGAAGACCCGTACCAATTGCAGGTGAACTTGGTTGAACGGTCAGATAACTGAGCCATTTGATTAGTGATGCTTAGGGCCCGGCTTCAAGCCCGAAGCCCGCCAAGCCAAGCCCGATGAAGCCCAGGCCTGAGTATCACTTACAAGGTGAGTTTGCCTCAGAGATTGGAATTTGTTCGCTTGAGGCCTTACTCACTCTGAGCAATGCAAAAAATGCTTTCAGTGTTGTATTCTGCGGTGAAAGGACATGGAAACCCAATCGGAACCTTAATTCGGAATGACCGAAAAGGGAAATGTGGTCGAATTCCCTGAAAACAGTGTTACATTGACATTGCAGATCACATAAATAGTAGCCTACGTGACCTTTTTATTCTGCGGCTCGGGCCCGGGCCCAAGCCCGGGCTTCGGGGCTTGGCTTGGCTTGAGCGGGCCTGGGCTCGGGCTTAGAGAATCTCAAGCCCAAGCCCACTCATGCCCGGCCCAAGCCCGGGTATCCAGGCCAAGCCAGGCCCGAAGCATCACTACATTTGAATCTATTCAATTGCGGAGTGCGGGTGGATATTCGAAGCATCAACGCGGGCTCCAGAAATACCTGTGAGTCGATTATATCGGAGCTACGACAAGAGCTACGAAGCACTTGTTCACGCCCTCGGACGAGATATCTCCACGCCATCCAGTTCAATGCGCTCCAGCCCGGGGAGCACAATGGGATTCACCAAACGCCCAAGGATGGGCTCTGCGTCAAGTCTCGCCAACACGAGCTCCTTCACGCCGTTTGCGAACGCCCCGACCACCCGATCATCGACACCTGTCGTGTCAATGTCTGCGAGCTCGAGGCGATCGAGCAGCGGTAACACCACCGAACGCAGGACGGAGAACAGCATGACGAGCGCGTGGCCCGCGATGTCCGCGATAGAGACGTAGCGCAGATGCGGCGCGGAGAGCGCGGTGCCGTACATGCGCGAGAGCGCCTGCACGAGGTCCATCGACGGCGCCGCCAGACTGGCGAAGGACACGTAGGTGAGGTTGTCGGATGTGAAGGCGGGGATCCACGGGAGCCCGTCGGTCTCGTGTTGGGGGTTGCTGGCGTCGAGGACGAGGTACTGCAGCGCGCGCATGCTGGGCGCGCGGGGCTCGAGGGTGGGGTATTCCAACGAGAGGAGCTTGTGCTCGTCTAGCATCGCGAGGGAGGAGTGGATCAGCTCGATGTGCGTGAGACCGGCGAGTTGGGAGGCGTCTGCGGCGTACATCATCGTGTGCTCGAGGCGCAGGGAGCGGAAGAGGGAGGGTTCGAAGACGAAGGGTCCCAGGTGCTGGACACGGCCCGAGTCGGCTTGTACGAGCTCGAAGTGTTCGAGTGCGGACATGGGTTGATTTTGGAGTCGACTGCGGATATTGTGCAAGACGGGATTTGTTGCGGTGACCGAAAGTGAACGCCAACGCGCAATATGGGGAAGCAACGCGTCGATTGCCTCGAGGTACTCGTCGAAGAACCGGTATCGAAAGGCGTCAAGTCGTATAGAAATCGCGAGAGGAAGGTTTTTCGACCGTAGAAGAATATCCCCAAGGACAGAAATTTGGCGATCGTGGTTGACACGGATTGTGGTCCACAGCGACGGAATTCCAATGGCCAGTTCTCGCCAGCGATGGGTTACAGACGCAAGGAGGAGTTCTGGATGGGTGTATTCTGCCCAAGACTGAATGTAATCGAATATCCGCCGCAGAATTTCGTCAGACAGAGAGTCAAGACTTTGGGGCTGGAGGCGAGGCAAAAGGTGGTGCATCTCGCCCAAATCGAATGCCTCGGGCATTCCACAGCACGCTTCTGTCGAAATTTAGCGATACAGCACCGTTGCAGCGATACAGCTTCTTACCGCTGTGAGAGCAAGAAGCAAGAAGCAAATCTACGTGTCCTCGATTGTCGGCCGCGATCGTTAGCCGCTGTGATGGCCGTGCGCCGCCGAATACAATTCCGTGCGCGAAAAAAAAAAGTGTGTTTACAGCTAGAAAAATCCCGTTTGAGCCGGAGACTAAAAATTAATGTCAAATAGAATACCCGTCAATACCCGTTGCATAATTGCCTTCATCCGGTGTGTCACTCGCGGAGATCAATGGTTTAATTTAGGCGTGGGTTCTTTAAGGCTGTGCTTGTCACAGACCACCAAGTCCACAGCTTTCTCCCTCTTAAAAGTCGAACGCTCGTAAGGATCTAGGTACTAACGATGCCCTCCCGCATTGCCAGGTGGACTCTGAGCCGCGCCCAGCGGCACCAGGGCAATTCCGCGGCGAAACCAGAGTACTCCTCATTCACCTCCCTGCCGACGGAAATGTTGTTCGCGATCCTCGAAGTCATGGACGATACATCTCTTCATCTAATGGCGGCCGTCTCGAAGCGATTTTACCATCTAGCGACACAATCCCTTCTCCTGCGGTACAATCTGTGCCCTCAGGGCGGCCCTGCATCGGGCTGCCTTATAACTTCTTCTGACGCACTTCGCGCCTTGCGGATAGCCATGACCTTCTACAGCGGCACAATCAAGTCGCTAAAATATCTAGTCCTCGCCCCGATATCCATGAACAAAGATGTGCGCCGTCTGGAAGCCTTGCTGAGGCGGTTTAGGCTCCGTTCCACACGGATACACAAAATTTCCCTCGACTTCGGTAAAAACATCATCGAGCGCCCAGTCGGCTGGACTATCGCCGGCTTGGCACCGTATCTTCTTACCACCATCTGCGGCCAGGCACAGTCCGCTTTATTCGTCGTCAATAACGGGCTGTTCACCTGCAAACCCAAAACCCTCGTCAGGTGGAATCCATATACGCGTGACCAATACTACAAGATGAACATGCACGACGGTACGCGCCAGTGGGTACCCTCCATCCGCTCCATCGAGTCCCTCGACGTCACTTACCCCGTCTGCACCACCCTCGCACCGATGTCGCCCTGGACGATGGTCGTCGTGAACAAGCGCAGCCTTCATACACTCATGCTCTCCGTAAAGCTCTCTGCGCCGGAATGGTCGGCGATCCTCCCCGCGATTAACCTCCCCCACCTGCGCGAGGTGGGTATCTGGGCCGAGGAGATCTCCGCCGCCGTCTCCACCGCGTTCCTCAACCGCCACCAGACGCTCACGACGCTCAAATACATGTCGCCCGTCGCGGAGGCGCTGAGCACCACGGACAAGGCGCTCGTGCTTTCGCGCCTACAGCACCTCACCGCCCTCGCGCACTACATCGTCCACACATGCACATTCACATGCACATTCACCAGGTCCCTCCAAGGCAACGCGCTTCCAGCGTCGCCGTTCCCCGTCCTGACACACGTCGAGCTCTTCCCGGACGCGTGCTTTTACGGTGCGCTCCGGCTGCTGAGCCTCCACGCACCCCTCACGCAGCTCACGCTCTGGTTCATTACCCCCGCCCTCATGCCGCCCATCTTCCCCATCCCCACCACGCACGAGTCCCCGCCCGCGTGGCCCATCTTCCCCCGCATCGACGCTCTCGCGTTGAACAAGTACGAGCTCCTCCTCGGCGGCGGGGACGAATTCGAGGAACTTCGAGAAGACAGCATCTACACCGGGGCGGCGCGCTTGCCCGCATTCGTCGCGCACGTATTCCCGGGCCTGCGCACCCTCGAGCTGAACCACACGTTCCCGAAGAAGGCGGGGACGCAGGCGGAGAACCACGCAATCTGGAAGCGGAAGGGCGAGCTCGTGAAGAGGATTGCGAGGGCGAATGCGGGGGTGGAGAGGTATTATGTTGACAAGGAGTTTTTCGCGCCGCCGTGATCGTGATATTGACTCATTTGGTGAGTTTCGATGACCCACGGATAGTGCTGAACTTGCTGACGTCGAAGGAAAGAAAATGGAACGAAAACGAAACTGAAACCGAAAATCAAGTGTACTTTCCTTGTAATTGCTATGCGGGCCGTGAACGAGATTTGATTTTGCATGTGATCCACGAGTACTGCTTTTTTCGTTCAAAGAATTCGCGCCTACTCTATACATCCTTCATTTACTTCCCACCGAACCTCAAATCCGCGTCATTCAAGCCTGAATCCGCCTCCACGTCGAAGTTCACCCAGACATATTCATCTTCAATAATCCCAGCGCGCTGTGGCAAGCTATCTACTCACAAAATCAGAACGATCTGCGATCGGGGTATTGGAACATGACTTACCTTCTGGCTTTGTGAGTAGATTCGAATTCAGGCCAACGCTTTCTGCGTCGACCCGCACTGTCTCTTCCGCAGACGGATTTTCGGAGTGTTTGTCTCCTGTGTTATCCGGGGTACATGGGGCGTCACAGAATACCCAGTGTCGAATACCCGGATTACGGCTGCTGCGCGTTGCGGGTTTGCGTTTCTGCTCGGGCGAACCGTCGGTTGGTGGTCACGGTTGAACAATTCCAGTAGGCCATACATACCTTGGTCATCTTGAGTAGAGGTGGTTATGGCAGGAGATATTTTGTCTCCAGTGTTAACGCGGCGAAGGAGAGGTGTTGCAGGCGGGACAAAGGAAGGAGGACGAGACAAGGACGAGATGCTGCAACGATGACTCGAGGTTGACTAACTTCGAAGTTGAGTTTTGACTTGACTTGACTCATGCATGAGGTTGTTTAACATTGCAGAAAAAGAAAGCAGAACGGCGTCCATACGCCGTGTTAACATATCTGCTTCTGCTTCTTTTCGCCTCAAAATAATCCCTTCGACAGATTTCAACGGGTTGACCGGCCCGGGAAACTCGGCCCGACAGTGGCGGTGGTGATGCGGCAGCGCGACCCACAAGGCAATTTTGAATTCGCTTCTGTCTCTTGCCTTCACCAGTAATTCGCCGAACCAACGCGTCGATGGCGAATGGCGGTCTTCAGATTTGCTCCGCGGGACAGAATCCATTCGAGGTGCTTTCACAGTACTTCCCCGGTTCTCGTTCCCAGATATTGTAAGCGAATCGTTGGCGAATCGTGACGATTCGCTCGAGGCTTTGCACTTCAGCGACGGGCGTTCCTCAGCCCCCGCTCCCTGTTTCCAACTCTCTTCGCTGAGAGCCCTCCTCAGCTTCTGGATCTTGTTCTAGGCTGCAACAAACAATCAGAACCTGAACAAACTTTTCTTGTTGTTTACAGGGCAGTACAACAAACGAGGTACGAGTTTTTAGTTGTAGTGTCTGTTTATAAGAGACTAGGGCAGTACGTATTTTCATCAACACTTCCGGTTATTGCTCGATTCGGCCTCTGAATCGTGGTGTCTAGTGGCCCCGTTGTTGAATTAAATCTCCTCCATAATTTGTCCATAATCACTATGTGACTACTTTCTGCAGATCCTCAACGAGCTCGTTACAAATCAGGATTTCGATATGGTCCGCCTCCACCTCCACCGCCACCACTCGGAGATCTGCGCAGCACCAGTCCAGCCCCAACGCCCACCACTCCTGCTGCGCCTCCGGCGCAACACCCGCGAAGAGGCCGTGCGATGCCTTGTACAATGTCACCGGCGCCCTCACCTCCTGCATCCACGCAATCATCCCACGCACAACATCTGCGTACCCCCTGTGTTCACCTGCAAGGCTCAAGACAAACTCGAATGCCTGCGCCATAGCCCCGATAATATTTTCGTACACTGTCGCCATCAGCTCCGACATATCCTCCGCGGGCATGCGGCCGTTCCACCGCTCCCACGCACAGTCCGCAAACTTGGGCCACCACTGGTCCTTGTACCCGCGCATCATGGTGCAGAGGCCACGCACGCCGCGTTCTTGATGCACGCGCAGTGTCGGCATGTCGGCGAAGTCCGTCTCGGGCGTGTAGTCGTCGCCTACGCGCGGGATGACACCCAGGAAGGGTGAGGTGTCGATAAGCGCGAGTTGGATGACCTCGTCGCCGTGCGCTTCGAGCAGCTTCGCGATACGGCATGCCATGAACCCACCGGCCGAATACCCTCCTATGCGATACGGGCCAGTCGGCTGTGCCTCCTGCATTTCCGATTTACAAGCTTAACCGTTTCAACTCAAATTTGACATACCTTGATCTTGCGATAGTAAAAATTCGTCTGGGCCACGAAGCTCGTGAGCGGCGTCTCGGAAGTGCCCTGGATCGCCCATAGCCCGGTGCGGAAGTGCGTCTGCATGTAGACGAACGAGTCTATCAAGCCGCCGGCGCCTACCGGCACGTCAGCACCCGAGCATAGAACCAGGCTGCAACACACGCACCGTGGATGAGGATCAGCGGTGGCTCGCCCGCTGCGGGCTCGCGCAAACGTACGATTGTGATGTCCTTACTGTCGAGGATTGACCATGGCACATTTGTGTACGGTGTATCGTGATTGCCAGTGTGTTTAGGCGGCAGGACAGTCGCGCAGACGACACCGTAAATGAATGAGGCGAGCTGCGCGACGGTCGGAGACGTGAACACGACGTCGTTGGGTAGGGCCTGGAGGACCGCAAGAGGCAGGCGACCGCCCAGCGCATCCATGATGCCCCGCCAGATCCGCGCCGCGAGAAGACTAAAGTAAATCAAGGTGAGAGTGCGGCAGTGAGTTCCGGTGCCTACCTGTCCGCCCCCGCGTCGAATAGGTTCTCGTGGTCGGAGATTCTGGGCCTGACATTGGCGTGTACGTGTCCCCGCACGATCTCTAGCGCGTCATGCATAGAAATTTCCCCGCGCGCCCGAGAGACTGCGGATGGCGCTGCATTATTATCAAAAGCACCGTACGCCGCATCGATGTCTTTCTCATAGTCCTCGAGAATCGCCCCCCGACGCGGCGTGCCCTTTGGCGTCATTTGGAAGGGCCGCGACAGCGTGGCGAGCACAATCATCTGGGCGATATGTGTCGGTCATGACTCGAACAAGCATCATTCATACACATACATCTTTGAATATCCGCGAATGGCTCGGTGCGAAGGTGTTCGCCTGTTCGACGGTGGGCCTGTAGAGATTATCGTCAGCGTGAATTCAACAGCAGATTCACTGCACAAATACCAGATGGCGTTCCGGAATAATTGCATATCCCGCACGTCTTCGGATGGAGTGATGATAACGCCGGCATGTGGCCGTTCACGACCGAACATGATAGCGGCCTTGACGCGCGGATCCTGCGCAAGAATTTGTTCTGCCCAGCATAGTCAGCATCTCCGCGAATGGCAGGTTCGCGTGCGTACCTATCGGCCCAGGATTGGTCTTCTCCCCGTTCTACACACATATAATGAATTACTCATGAGCAAGCGAGCTTAGCCCGGAAAAGAATTCGCGCATACTGACCGAGTGCATGATCTGGTCGTCTGGCTCCTGATGAGAACACCACCACGCCGATATTTGTATAATCTCAAACGCACCAACGCGCCCATGCACTCTATACAGCGCCGGATTCGTCGGGTGGCGCTGCACGAGGTCCTTCGTATCGAACGCAGGGACGCCGTCGACCTCCGTATTTGGCAGCGCCAGACAATTCGTCGCGCATTGCTGCAATTGGAAATCAGAATCAATTCCGTCTCGGTAAGGGGTGTGCGCGTGGAACCTTGATTATCAGCTGGAATACCGACCCAGTGCCGTCGCTGTCGACGGGTACGAACACCGGATCGGTTGTCGAGAGGAACTACAAACACGCTACAGTGTCATGATTGTAGTAAAAGAGTCCGCCGCGCCGCACCTGGAAGTATTGCCAGTCGTTTGTGTGTGGTGCCTCTGGGGCATAGCAGGTGGTCAGCATGTGTTTTAGAAGCATTCCGACGCACCGACTTACCTGTAACCGTCTGCGATATGAGGCCGAGCTCGGTTCTGCAAGCAAAAAAAAAGATCGGCGTAGGATTATTTGGCTGATGAATCGTCGACGGGGATGTGGTACGCACATCCCGTACCCAGTCATCAAATGTACGCCCTTTCTATGCAGAGCATCGCCCACGGGCTGGGCCAGCGGACCCCTAGAAACCTGCAGCGCGCATGAGGAGGAGATTAATTGGGGCTCACTGTAAGTACCCACGACGCGGGAGAAGCTCCGCAGTTTCTCGATGCTTGCGGGATCTCGTGCCCAGTGCTACGAAACCGGAATCGGGTTCAAGTTGAATTGTGGGGAAAGTAAGGAGGAACATACCTCCAGGAAGATGGGCGGGCATGATATGGTGGTGCTCTTGGTCGCCAGTGCAGAAGTTAGCAGTCGTTCCGGAGTCGCAATGACCAAATTTGTAGTCGGCGGGAAGAGCGATAATATTATCCCGCAGGATGCCTAAGGAATTCGGGATGGCATCAAAACCGTTTGGGGCAAGGATGGGTATTTACGGCGCGTATAATGGAGAAGATTCCCATGGCGTCTAGTTGTATTGGGTTCAAGTAGTGTGAATGAAACGGAGCGGAACATACGAAACATGGCGCTCCCATGCGTTGATTGTACCGTGGAGCTGAAATCAGCATGGCCTGAAAGCGGATACGCATAATTAAATTGATGGAGCGCATCGGAGCAAAGGGAGTACTCGATCCAATAATTGTGATGAGGTATTTGTGCGTGAAGGGTATGACCTTGGGAAACGATGTAGATCCTGAAGTCCGTTGGTCAGCGTCGCACATAACTACGCTGGTTCTACCATACTTACCCGATGAATGTGCAATAATCAGAACACGCTGATCGTCGATGGCCTGCAGCGGAGGGAGGACTTCCAGATCTACATGTTCGTCGACAGAGATCTCCTCATATGTCGGGATCGGGATTATGTTGATGTGCATATTTCTCGAATACAGCACAGTATTTGCCTTGTGCGCGATATCCTGCATATGCGCATCTTGGCTGACCAGCAGGTACTGGACACCAGACTCAGCGATAAGGTGCGCGATGGCGACGTCGGAGTTTCTCGTTGACAGGGGAAATGCCGTGCAACCTGCGCGCACGGTGCCGAAGATCAGGGACGCGTAGAGGATAGAGCCTGCGGAATGAGTATGTGTTTTGATAAAAGATGGATAGTGGGGACGTACTAGTAGCGGCGAGGATTCCCACTACGGGCGGAGGCGTGCAGTCAACAGTGATACCCCCACCGAGACGGTGTCGAATGATCTGAGCCGTTGTATCAAACATTTTCACGGCCTGACGCCACGTGATATGTCCATCGCCGGCTGCAGCCGAGTCGTATTTGAATAGCGGGTGATCTGGGTTCGTCGTGGCATGGAACTTGAAAATTTGCAGAAGGGATTGAGACCCGTCGGCGGGACTGAGTGTGTAAGGAGGCATGATGGCAACGCAAGGGAGGAGTCTCCACCTTCTCTCCTTTTATAGATATGTAAAGCCTATGTTTGGCTCATCGGCCCGAGAAGCCCTAGTTGCCGCGCTCGCAGGCAGTTGAGAAAAGGAAATGTCGCCTGATGACGATGATGATGACATGCGCAGAGTCCGATGGCCCGTCGTAGGCCCCCGGTCACTCAGTACTAGGTCGGTCCGCCAAAATGAGAAATTTCCCCTACTTTCACTCTATGCTTTGGAGGGCAGTTTCACTTCATGTCGGACCGAGTTTTGGCGCATCAATACAGTCGCGAACGGCGAAGCGAAACGCTGAGAGAAATCGGCGGATTGCGGGATGAAAAGCAGTGATTTTTGTAGTTTTTTTAGCACAGTGCAACGTACTGGCTTCCCTGCTATCGATTGATCACAAAAACCGCGGTGGTTAGCATTGTTTTGAGCGAGAACGAGCGTGAATCAGGAGTTTGTTCGCATTACGGCTGCGGCGAAACACTTGCAAACAACCCAAATCGAGGCGTAAAATGGTGAAACCTCCCCACTTCAATCTGTAATTTCATAGAATATTGTAACAGTTCATGCCCAATAATTTTCTTGAAAGTGACAGGTCAAAGTGCAGTTACAAGTCGAAAGTTTAGGATCTTGGTTGAAATTGGTGCAAATTAGCCCTAAATAGCGTCAACCAGGAGTAATCAGCCAGATTCACGGTTCTTGGTGTGTTCCATTGCACTCAGGGACCTCAAAAACATGGGCTCCACCCTTTTCCTTGCCCAAAAGGACACCGTAGAGCAAGTCGCAGCTGTTGTTTGGTAGTGTTTCGCTACGTCATCGCGTTTCGCTTCGCCGTTCGCGACTGTATTCAAATTTTCTCCCACGCCCAATTTTTGGCCGTTTTCTGTGCTCGCGAGCATCATGATCTTGCGAGCAGTCCCGCGGGTTTTTAGCCCAATGCAACCCATTTGTGCATGGCGCTTCTTCTCCGACCCAGTGGCGGCCGTGAGGCCCAGAAGCCAAATAGATTAGAAAGCGGGTGAGAGCCCAATGGGCTCCCCGACGCAATGTGGGGGCCTGCAGTGCAGATACCCCGAACATTGGCCCTGATACTAACTATATACATCGAGTAGAAAAAATAGCTGAATGGATAGTACAGTATTTGACGTGGCCACGGACAAGTCCGTCCACGGAGTTAAATGTGGGGAGGGCGGGATGGCCAATGTTGACGATTGAAATGGCGGAAATTGAAGTCCAGAGATTTGAGAGGGGTGGGTGGGAGGTAAAGCTTGAATGGAACTGTAGAGAATTTTGGGGAGATCTTGAAGGGGGACAAGATGAGGACATGGAGGTGGGAAGTAAGGAGGATCTGATCTCCGCAGGCCGCTGATGCGCAAACCCTGTTCTGCCGACCACTCGTACCTCGATCACCGCAGAACGTCAATTTGTGCATGGCGCTTCTTCTCCGACCCAGTGTCGGCCTCGAGGCCCAGAAGCCAAATAGATTAGAAAGCGGGTGAGAGCCCAATGGGCTCCCCGACGCAATGTGGGGGCCTGCAGTGCAGATACCCGAAGAACTAGGAGTGGACGACGCATTAGCGCAGGCAGGATCCCCAGAAATATAGGAGGACAATCCAGGTTGAAGAGTGCAGATTGGGAAATTGTCCGCGAAGTCACTGAGCGCTTGGTGGGTCCAACAGACGGGTAACTAAATAGTTTGAACCGTGGGAATTCGGGATGAATTGGATGAAGCAGAGGAATGGAAATTGTGGTAAAGATTCTTGGATTGCGAGTAGAGCGATGAGCGTGTAGAAAACGCCGACCTCGAATGTCCCGGCTGGGCCCTTGAAATATGTGGAACGTGCCGAGGAAGGATACTTGAGAGGCTGGGGCAGTTACCGGGTTGTAAATAATTGTGGTGGTTAGGTCCCGTATTTCGAGCACGGGGATATGAACACGTCTTAAACGTCGTCGCGGTATCGAGTTCCATTGATGATGTGGATTGCGGACATATACCGACGAAGTAGATCGCGGGCACTGGGAATGGAACAACTTGATCCGGATATTGGAACGTACATAGGTCGATGACGGTTGAAGAGAGTTGGGAGTTGCTGGAAATGGAGTTGAGAAACACTAGGGTAATGGGGAGCACGATGAACGCAGAACAGTGCCATTGACCGGAGTGATTTCTTCGAGACAGAATATTTGGAATCGGAAATCGGGAATTGTTGCAGATAGAATGGGTTGGAAATATAATCGAAAACAGCAGTTGGGATTTGGGCGTTGGCGAATGCTGGCGCGTGGACAATGGCGAGGATTCTTCTAAGTTGCAATAGATATAGAGTTAAATCGACGTGGTGCAGTTGACATTTGGGGATGACCGCAAAAAATCGAGTTGGTGCGGCATTTGGGAGTTAGGATTTGAAGATCGCAGAGGGCTGGCGGGTGGACGGAGACATTGTTCTCGCGGGCGAACCGAAATTCCGATTTCAGGATTAGGACCGGAGAGACGTACAGAAGGTCAAGTGATTGCCTCGAAAGCGGACAGTGGAATTCGTTCCGCGGCTGGCGTCATATGGACGGTTGGAGCTCCGCAAGCAGATATGGATGACGGGTGGAGTTTCGTACTGGCCTGGCGGTTCGAAAGGGTTTTTGCATGACACCGAGGAAAGACACTGATTTGAGTTCGGAAATCGAAGTTACTTGTCGGCGGGAGATACTCCGTAGAGTCGGAGGATACTGTGTAGCGGGTATGTCGGTGTAGGCCGGAGGGTCTTGAAATCCGGGTGTATGGAAGCGAGAGAGTCGGGAGAACATGTCAGAGCGCGAGTTGATGCGATTTACGATGTCCGCAATGCCCGAGCACCATGGAAGCCACGTTGAAATAAGGCATACCACGAGTGCACCCGTGGGTAACTCGGATCTGTGGGAACGAGTACTCATGAAGAAAAAAGCCATACTCAGATCCGTGAGTATAAAACCTGCAGATCGTATGAGTACTCATGAGTATTGAAAAACCTGCAGGTACCTGTGAGTACCTGTGGGTTTTGGTTGTATTTTTGTGATTCAGTGGCTCAACCACACCTCATTTATGTTGTAGAGTGGTATTATTGCTCTGAAATCATGGAGGTACCACCTAATTATGCTGTACAGGCAGTAGAAATATATATTAGGCAGTGTTCTGAGTCCGAGTACTCGTGAGTTTGCAAAGCTTTCAACCAAAAGTGATACTCGGATCCGTGGGAAACTCACGGCCACAGGTACTCGGATCTGTGAGTATGGATACTCGTGAGTTTTCCCACGAGTATACTCATATTGACCCGCAGGTAACTCGCACTCGTGGTATGCCTTACGTTGAAATATGGAATTTGAAAACGATAGGGGAAACTTGGAAACTCGGGGACGAGTATACGTAGCTCCGAGGGAGAAACCGCATTGAAATTTGGCGGGACGTTAGGATGGATTTCGAAGTTGCGCAAAAATGTTGAGAGTACTTTGGGGTTGGTGAATGTCGTAGAATCCTGAGTGATTACACGAATTCGAAGGGCTTGATCGGTGATTGACTTTGGGTTCAAAAATATATAGACGAATAGGGCCGACGAAACGTGTGCCGTGAACGGATATTCGGAATTCGAATCAAGTCGGCGGAGAACGGCAGTTGTCGGTTCGGGGGTCGGCGATGCCGTGAATGGAGCTGGATGGTGAGAAACTTGCATGTAACTTGGATTGAGGTTGAAACTCGAATATAGAACCGCGCTTTGAAAAATTTTGGATGGACCCGAAAATCACCCGTTCGCCGAACACTGAAAGCCATTGAAGTGAGATACGGACCAGTTGGAGGCCGGCAGGCGGAGTTGGGTGTATGTAAGGTGGCATTGAGTAACCGAAAAGTATGGTTGGGTTTGCAGTGGACGCCCAATGGACACGAAGAGGAGATCGAGTTTGGAATTTCAGTTGAGTGGAGGCGAAGATGAGTGTATGCGAGGTGGAACTTAAATATTTGAAATCGAATGATCCGAGCGCGGTGGTTGGAGACCAGAGGGAAAGGCGGATTGGGGTGATTGGAAAGAATGATTGGGATGGATAAGAGAGTATAGAAATAATACTTTTGATGGCTTGGTTGGAATGCGATTGATTCGGAGCGGCCGCCGGAGCTCGTGGAAAGGCTTGAGAGTGAATGATGGAATCGAATCGGTATTGAACCTCAATTCAAGTTGGAGTGAGGTAGAGCCGCGATGGATGAGCCAGTAGATCTAGTCCGTGTGGCGGGGAGTGTATCGGGCGAAATTCATCGACCGTTAGGACTGACACTGTTATCTGGATGGAATATCTTGAAGGTAGCATTAGCAGGGCCGGCCAGTGTCCGCTCCCGGTGTGGCGGGGCAGGATGCCCGCCGGCAGTTGCTGGTCAGAGGACAGTACGCCGAGAAGCCGTGTTTTGGCTGAGATCAGTTCCTCGCTGCTTGATCCGTCGCACCGCCACTCCATCGGCGGCCACCGGGAGTGGAGGAGTGATCGCCTTGAACCTGAGTACAGAGTAATAGCTGTTTGAAGTGGAAGATTCGAGGCCAGTGTTGGGAGGCTTGGGCGAACGGATTGGAAAATTTGACTCGGAGGTCGGATAACCACTTGGTGTCAGTGGAATTGGGTTGGCGTGGACTCGGAAGCGCGGTGGCGTGTCACCGAACTGCGAGCGAAGATTCGGAGGTCGGATAACCACTTGGTGTCAGTGGAATTGGGTCGGCGTGGACTCGGAAACGCGGTGGCGTGTCACCGAACTGCGAGCGAAGAGGTCGAGTTGCGTGGCGATTTTGGAGTTCGAAAGACCAGAATTTTTGGTGGAGTGAAAAGACACTGAATTGTTTGCGAGTGGGCGGAACAAAACTTTGACTCCAAGTCGGAACGGCAGAAACCAGAATGTGTGGACGGATTGGAAGGGAATGCGTCGAAGAATTGTTGGAATGGAGTAAAGTAAAGTTGGAGACCGTTTTTTAGCGAAAATCGGACACGGTCTTCGAAACAACAGTTGGGCTTGAAGTGTGTCGAAACTGAACAAATCGGGGGACACCAGAACGTGTGGATCAGATTGGAATGGAATTCGTCGAAAGATTGTCGGAATTGAGTAAAATTAGAGACCGTTTTAGCGAAAATCGGACACGGTCTTCGAAACGACAGCTGGGCTCGAAGCTTGGAGTGACTCGAAACTGAACGAATCGAGGGAAACGAGAATGTGTGGATCATCGAAAAGATTGTTGGAATCGAGTAAAATTGGAGACCGTTCTAGCGGAAAACGGAAACGGTCTTCGAAACGGCATCCGGGCTTGAAGTCCAAATTCGGAGGGGAGGGAAATTCCGGAACGTAGAGTTTATATTTGTAGTGCTAATGGTCACTGGTGAAGCTGTCAGTGTTGGCCAGAAGATCGCATTTCGAAGACAGATGGCTTGTCAGAATGAAGGGATTGCTGAGGTGGAGGGTGAGCTCGAATGCGCAAGTTACGGAGATGTCTGAATCGGAGGTCGCCGTAGGTTAGGAGAAAATTGAGGGAGATTCGGCTGGCGGGCTCGAGGAATTAAACAGAATGGGACCGATGGGCCGCCGATGTTTTCCTTTCCAACATACGGCGGTTGAGGTGTCGAACCAGAGATAGAAATATGCTGGAAGTGAGCAGAGATGGACCAGCGCGGACTTTTGAGGTGTCGAAACAGATCTGTTGACGTCGATTGGTAGAATGCTGCGATGGCTAGAATTAGAGTGGATGGAGAGAAGCACGATCGGATTTATGGATGGATCGAGTACAAATTCTCGAATTATAATCAGCGTGGATTGGTAGAATGCCGCGATGGCTAGAATTACGGTGGATGGGGCTTCTTGCAGGCGTTGAGAGAAGTACGTTCGAATTCATGGATAGATCGAGTACAAATTCTCGAATTATGAACCATGGAATAGTTATATGCCTAAAGGCTAGATGTACGCCATGGAGGCCAGAATGCAAGGGGCGGATGGCTCAGATAGATTGAGTAGAAAGATCCAGAATATGATGCCTACGGGCTAAGTTACTTGTGCTCACCAGCGCAACACCTTTCACTGCGTTCAGACCCCACGTAGACGTAGGGTGGTCCTACGTTGGTCTACCTGCGTCTACGTGGGTGTACCCCTCGGCTACGTGGGTCTACCCGGGTAGCCTAACGCCGCGTAGCCCATGGTGATCCTACGTTGGCGTACCATGTGGCTACGTGACGTAGGGCTACGTAGACATACGTTAGGCTACGTTGGTTACGTTAGGCTACGTGGGTAGACCCACCTCGCTTTTTCGTCTCGACCGTCTCAACTCGCATTGCAATAAATGAAATCTGAGGAAATCATGGTAAGTCTACATAGGTATATGTTGGTCTACGTTGGTCTACACGGGTAGACCAAGGTAGACACAGGTAGCCCAACCTGCGTCTACCCGCGTAGCCGTACGTAGACCAATAAGTACGTCTACCCCTATGGTCTACGCGGGTAGGATCACCCTGCGTCTACATGGGGTCTGAACGCAGTGTTTCACGCCAGAAGGGATGTCAGTGGAGATGTCGAGGATAAGGATATCAGGTAACTGGATACATCGAACGGTGATGTCGCGTTAGCAACCGGAGGAATAGGGGCAAAGCAGTGGTGCCGAGGGCAGGTCGAGGTAATACTCGGGTGTCGGACAGTAGCCAATCGACCATTGAAGGCTGCTGCTGCCTAGGGTCGTATTTGGTATTGACTGGGTAGAATTATGAAGTGTGGTCCACCAGGATAGGAGTCGCACCGAGGAGGGCCTCGTGAAAGATAGACGATCCCAGTGGACTATGCAGGGTTGGAATGAGAAGCTTTAAAGCTTGAATGGAACTGTAGAGAATTTTGGGGAGATCTTGAAGGGGGACAAGACGAGGACATGGAGGTGGGAAGTAAGGAGGATCTGATCTCTGCAGGCCGCTGATGCGCAAACCCTGTTCTGCCGATCACTCGTACCTCGATCACCGCAGAACGTCAAATTCCCAATGTTGACGATTGAAATGGCGGAAATTGAAGTCCAGAGATTTGAGAGGGGTGGGTGGGAGGTAAAGCTTGAATGGAACTGTAGAGAATTTTGGGGAGATCTTGAAGGGGGACAAGACGAGGACATGGAGGTGGGAAGTAAGGAGGATCTGATCTCCGCAGGCCGCTGATGCGCAAACCCTGTTCTGCCGATCACTCGTACCTCGATCACCGCAGAACGTCAAATTCCCAACCGAAAATGCCACCCCACGGTGGTGCTATCACCCAAAACATTCTCGCTAGCCCCGCAGATTCACTCTATAACGGACCGAGATCCTCATCCAGAGCAAGTTTCACTCTATATTGCAGACCCAAAAACCCAAATTTTCGCGTCAGTTTCACTCTATTCCGGACCGACCTAGTACTGAGTGACCGGGGGCTTCCCGTCGTCTATTTCTAAACCGCCGACACACTGAGCATTCAATATTCAATATTCAATCCCCGCCGGGTCATTGAAAATCATTGGAGTAAAATTGGATTCCAGGGGTAGGGAGATTTTTCCATTATTGACTGGGTGGGAGTAGTTGAGCATCCACTGTTCAATGGTGTCATGGCCAAAGTAGTACAGAGGGGCCACGAAAGCGAACATTCCCCAAACGAAATCAAATCCACAGAACGAAATCAAAATCAAACTGATGAAATCTCATTTTGGAGGAGGAGGAGGAGGAGGATGTATTAACCGCGGGCGGTCCCATTGGGGAACAATGCGGGTGCTGTACCTGCACACATGTGCCTCTACATGCATGCAACAGCTAAGTACTAGTCGAAACAATACGGGTAGAGATACATAAGGGTATTGTTCTCACGACTCGAGCGTAGTACAAAGGGAATAAAACACAGAGGATATTCTTTGAGGCTTTGGAGTTGCTTTGGAGGCAAGAAGAGTGATTTGTTGCGGGTTGAGGAGCAATGCTCAGTGAAACATGCTCCTAGCCGTCTGAAATGGCCCGAGGGCAGCGACACCATAAGTGGGGAGGACAGTACAGTATTCATCCCTGGTGCCAACAAGTTGTGCACATTCGGGTCATGAACTTGTCGGCCACCGCGGTCAGCGCTGTCGGTGTAACCGTTCTCGAAGGAAAATCATCCTCGGTGTTCGCGCGACAAGATTTGGGGTCTGCGGACAGCTGTTTACCCTTAACCCGATATTCCGTGGTCATATTCCGCGGTCACAGTATTGGTGAACACAGCCCTTTGAGTCGGAAATCGAATCCAGTTATAGGGGCTTGGCGACGACGGCGAAAATAACCCCAATTTGTGTTGGCAAGTCCCTAGGTGGGTAAAGGTTGCCAGCAAAGGGCTCTTACACCACTTCCTTCCTTCCTTCCTGAGGTATGTCTGCGGTGATATAGGTTTCCCAGTGGAAGGATCCCAAATCGATGGTGGTGGTCAGGAGCAATTTCCACTCTGGTTTTTCATGCCGCCACATCTTATTTTGAGCCACCAGAATTTGGTTCTGATTCAAGCAAGACTAGGTCTGGCAGGCAAAAGCCCATGCTTCAGCTGAGGGAACCAAGAACAGATTTGAACGAATGGTTTGGGTTATTTGAACAATGATCATCGTGATTCATCGTGATCACGGACGAAAAAGGGAGCTCAGGTCAGGCGAAACTGATAAAATATCAAAACCAAAACAATTTTTTTTGTCTAAAGAGGACACCCATACATGATGTCAATACAGCTGTTTTCAAAAAAGTAGACGGGTTTTGATGGACCACTGCTCCTCATTTTGTGCTTACCACTGTTGACTGATTGCTGCCCCACATCAACGTCATCAGGCCTTCTCCGCTGTCTCCAGCTCGTAAAATCCTCTCTGGCCTGCATATAATGCCGGGGAGACCAAGGGTAGGCCTCCGCTATCCCATTGCCGTCGAAAGATATTTTAATTGAGATGAGTTGAGGCAGTTTCGGAGCATGGGGGTTGACCAATCAGTAAACAATTATAAGCACGAAGTGAGGCAAGGGGGAATCGGGAGTCAAAAATCGGATGTGGGGTCGATAATTTTTTTCGACCTTGGCTGGACCCCCCCCTCCTCCTTCTATATAGGGAAGGTGTTTCCCGCCCCTAGCACCGGGCCGGTCTCTCCGGACTTCCCGCCGCCTACTAAACCCGCGTCGGCCAACCCAATTACCAAACACTGTTTAAGGCACTTATAATCCTCTAAAAGACTATCTCAATTGCTACAAAGGCTTTAAGTAGACCTGCAGAATATTTCTGACCCCACCCACGGACCACTTTGGGTTGAACTTGGCTAGGAACCAGTACTTCAACACCGTCTGAGGTGAGTGGGAAGTAGATTTATGTGTTTAAGACTCACTAGTGGCTCTCCCATACTTCTCCAAGCCTTTTTCCTCCCTCCCATACCTATTGGGAGAAGTTTTTTTCGGCCCTCGGCCAGGCCCCCCCTCCCCACTGTCCCGAAATTTTAATCCCGATTCCCGCTTGAATTGAGGAGCACCACCTCATCAAAACCGTCTACTTTTTTGGAAAACAGCTGTACTCTACACAGGCTGCACCCTCTTGTGCAACACCTCTGAACCAAGTCGATCAGTGCCAAAGTTTTGCTCGCCAAGTTGCGGAATGCGTGCGAACCAAGAGCACCATCGTTACTGAGACCTCGGTGTAGATGGAACCTTCTTTACCCCCGAATCCATGCTCTTTTGGAAGAGACCCCCTGAAAAATCAACAATGTCTTGAGTCTTTACCCCGAGCTGAACAGCTAGATGAACTGGCTGTTAAATTGTAACAATGCGTGCCATCCGAAATTACTTCGCTCCCCCAAATTCCCCTTGCTTAAACTCACCATTTGCGAGTATCGGCTAATTCAACCGTGAGAACGGCCCGTCCGAGCGCAAGACTGAAGTCTGAATCCCATGTCGAGCAACAGCGACTCCCTCACCTTGTCAACTGCCGTCGCACAAATTGAGAACAGAATAACGAGGAATAAAGGGGGGATGTCAAAGTTATGGTTAATTTTGAGTTTGGTGTCGCCCTGTCCCAGTGAACTTCGTTAAACGGGCATGCAATAGCTGTGGCGGAGTTTGAAATAAGTTAGTTTCCCGACGCGTGGAAAAACTCAAGTTAACGTACGGCAGAGATGCCGAAGGGAACATGTTAAGGGGGGTATAATACCCGCGCGGTCCACTAAA